>QLTV01003764.1:3683044-3701965 GCA_003457575.1 Thermophis baileyi | reverse complement strand
TGGTGGGGGGGGGGGGCGTGGGGGGGCTGCTGCTGCTGCTGCCCTGGCATCACCGCTCCCTTTCAAACGCCCGACGCCCCTTCGGAGATCAGGACCGCTTTTTATTTTTATATTTTTATTTTTATTTAATACTGTGGAGAGGAAATATGAAAAATTGTTACTTTTGGTTTTGAAAATTGTTTTGTGGAGGCTTTTTGGCTGTTCCATATAAACTAGTAAGCAGTTCAGGACTCCCTTTGTGGACCCAGATTGTTGGGGGCAAGAGGCTGACTCTGTAAACCGCTTAGAGAGGGCTGTAAAGCACTGTAAAGCGGTATATAAGTCTAACTGCTATTGCTATTTGCTTTTGCATGTTAGTGGGTGTGTTTGGTTTGTTCTGTCCTCTTCACTAGGCCTCAAAAGCATTGGAAGAAAATACAGAGCAGCAAAAAGGACCTGAAAGTATTCTGTTTGTGATAATTGTTTGGCTACACTATATTTTTAATATGCTAGTTGTGATAATTTTATGCCAAGTCAAATTGTCCATAGTCATATTTTATGTTCCTAAAGTAACAGAATGACTTTCAATCTTAAAAAGACAAAAAAGTGCTAATGGAGCATTTTTTTCAATTTTTCCGAAAATTTCCGTTTCCCCCCCAAAAAAACCCGGGAAAAAACTGGGTTTTTTTCCGAGCTTCAAAATTTCCGGAAATTTTACATCTTTATTCAGGGAGGCCCGCTAGGCCCAAAATGGGGCGCGCAGGGGGGTCGTGCATGCATGTGTGGGGGCAGGGGAGGGGTCGTGCGCACATGCGCAGGGGGTGAAGGCAGCACAGGCGGGGTGCGTGCATGTGGGGTAGGGCATTGCATTATGGGTGTGAGCACGCGTGCGCGCGCTATCGTGCATGCACGCACACTTTCGGCACCCGAGGGAAAAAAGGTTAGCCATCACGGAAATACCCTATAACCCAGTAATAATTGATATTCTTCAATTACAGCAAATAGTACTTCCACTATAGATATTTATTATTAATGCTGATTACTTCGGCCTTTTAAGGTAGGCCAACTCAGAAAACAGACTCCACAATCTTGAACTCTATTTTGATATAAGAGGGAGAGGGAGAGGGAGAGGGAGAGGGAGAGGGAGAGGGAGAGGGAGAGAGAAAACCAGAATCTTGAAAGTCCAACTGAGTTTTCCCCTCCTGCCTTCTTATACTCTAGTGCAGGGGTGTGCAACAGGGGTGGGTTCTGGATCCTTTTGCTGCCAGTTCGCTCAGGGTCGCGCTGTGTGTGTGCGCATGCTTTGCGCACCTGCAGCAATCAAAAAATAGCTTCTGCGCATGCGCAGAAGCAAAAATTAGCTTCTGCACATGCGCAGAAGCAAAATCCAAGATGGCGGCACCCATGGAGACACCGACAGAACCGGCTCTGTGATGTCATTGCCGAGTTACTAACGGTTCTAAAGAACCGGATAGAACCAGTAAGAACCCACCTCTGGTCTGTAACCTTTATTTATTTATTTATTTATTTTATAAAATTTATATGCCGCCCAACTCCCGAAGGACTCTGGGCGGCTTACATCATAAAAAAATAACTGGAAATGCAATCTTAAACACTCAAAGAGCCATTTGGACCTGTTTCCCACAGAAAACAAAACACCGAGAGCCACAAAATGTGGGTGGGTGTGGCCAACTCGACGTCTCTCACTCCCACCCAGTCACATGACACCCCCCCCCGTTATGCCTACCCAGGTTTTGTGGCTCCTGGTGTTTTCTTTTCTATGAGAAACAGGTATATATATCTCTCTCTCCCTCCCATCTCTCTTTCTCTCTCTTTCTCCCTCTCTCCCTCCCTCTCTCCCATCTCTCTTTCTCCCTCTCCCTCTCTCTCTCTCATCTCTCTTTCTCCTTCTCTCCCTCTCCCTCTCCCATCTCTCTTTCTCCCTCTCCCTCCCTCCCTCTCTCATCTCTCTGTCTCCCTCTCTCTTTCTCCCTCCCTCTCTCCCATCTCTTTCTCCCTCTTTCTCCCTCTCCCATCTCTTTCTCCCCCCCTCCCCCTCCCTCCCTCCCCCCCCTCCTTCTTCTCTCTCTCTCTCTCTCTCTCTCTCTCTCTCTCTCTCTCTCTCTCTCTCTTTCTTTCTCTCTCTCTCTCTCTCTCTCTCTCTCTCTTTCTTTCTTTCTTTCTTTCTTTCTTTCTTCTTTCTTTCTTTCTTTCTCTCTCTCTCTCTCTCTCTCTCTCTCCTCCCTCCCTCCCTCCTTTCCTCCCACCCCGGGCACCCCCGAAGACGCTTGACAGGCAAAATATGGGATGACATCCCTCCCTATCACCAAGGCAACGTCCGCTGAATCCTTGCAAAACTGGGCAAACGTGGAGAGAGGGGAGCAGAGCTGAATCGAGCCAAATCTGTCTCTCTCTCTCTCTCTCTCTCTCTGCCTGACTGCAGCAGGAAACAGTGGGTGTCTACTTCCGGCCTTGGTTGGTGCTGGATGCGCAACCTGCTCTCCGCCCCAAGAGAGAGAGTTGCCAGAGGCGAGTGAGGCAGGGTTGCATTGTGGCTCTGTGTCGTAATGGGCTCCAGGAGGAGGAGAGGACCCAGTCTCCCCCATTGTGAAGCGTGCTTTCACTGTGCTGCGCAAGGCGCTGCGAGAGCAGCAGGTAGGCCATGGAGGGGGTATTGGGTCTTCCCCCTGCCCCACACCAAAAGGAAAGCCAGCTGGGCTTCTCCTCCTAGAAGCCCCTCTACCCTCCCCCTGCTCCCTGCTCCCTGCTCCCTTCCCCCTACCCCCCACTCAATCCCACTTTGGGACAGAGGAGCGCGTGCTGGAAACGCGTGTTGGGGTGACGTCGGAGCATGCCTTCTGACCCTCCGGCGCTCGGCCCACAACTCTCCGTGGTCCTCCAGGCCTGGCTTGCTGAGGAGGGAGCGGAGCAGCCCTGATGCCTCCGCTGTCACCCCCACGGCCCCAGCCATTGCTGCCTGGCTTCCTCAAAGGCGTGGTGCATTTCAAAGGTGGCAGCTCACGTTGGAGGTGCTGGGCCAGCCCCCCCGCTGGACTTTTGTGCTCAGCACTCGGCCAGGGGAGGGGAGCGCTTCCCCACACCGCCCCCTTCTTTCTCTTGGCCCCAACGAGAGAGGAGGAAGGCCAGGCCCCCATCCCACAAGATCCGCCCCTGCCGTTCTCTCCCAGCCCTCTTTGCTGGTGGCAATAGCAAATTCCACGACGAAGGCAGAATCCTGTTGCTGCACAAAGGCAAGTACAGGGGCACTTCGCTCCCACACTAAGGCTCCGGCCATTGCCACTGCCACGTCAGCTCTTTCATCCCTCTGCCGTGCAGGGCGACAGGGAGCCGCAGCAGGGGGGGGGTGAAAGAGCTGCATGCGGCTCTGGAGCCACGGGTTGCCGACACCTGCTCTAGTGAATTAGGGCAGAGTCAATCTGAGCATTTTTCTTACATTTTACATTGTTTCGTGGCTTAATGTATGCTTTTGTTCACATAACCATCATTATCTCTGCCTAATTTCCACATTCTATCCATAATACCTATTTGTTCTGCAGACTGGGTTGAAGATATTTCTTCAGTCTCATCTTCTTCTTTTATTACGCTCCCTTGTTTGATGATACTGTCCTCTAGATCAGGTATTAAGAGAAATAAAATACATTAAGTTATGCAGACAACGTGTTTCTGTGGACTCACATGGTTGGTTCACATAGTATTCTAAATCAGAACATGGTTTCTTTGATTTTGCTTAGACCTGCCACTGAAAAGAATTTATTGGGATTGACACCAACACAGTAAGGAACGCTTATGCCAAGAATCTGCATGGTGTAAAAACAGGTTACAGCTCTATTTGATTATCCTGGTGTAATTAAAAACCACACTGATGGATCTTTAAAATTTGGTATGCAGGAGCAAAGCTTAATAATTGTTACTGCAGGACATAGGAAATAGAACTTTAAGTTTTCCCTTTCTGGCTATGATATCACTATTTTGTTAAGTTAGTAACACAGTTGTTAGGTGAATCTAGCTTCCCCATTGACTTTGCTCATCAGGAGGTTACAAAAGGTGACCACATAACCCCAGAACACTACAACCATCATGAGTCAGTTGCCAAGTGTCTAAATTTTGATCACATGACCATGGGGATGCCGTAATAGTTGTAAGTGTGAAAAACAGTCATAAGTCACTTTTATTAGTGATGTTGTAACTTCGAACAGTCACTAAACAAACTGTTGTAAGTCGACTACCTGTATGTACTTGAAAGGAACAACATCCCCAATTTTGGTAGAAAATTTTTGATCAGGAGAATAATTTATTTTTATTTATTTATTTTGTCAAGCATGTATTAGATAACAGATATAAGTATAAACATAACTATGAATACATGAAATGGATACGAATAAAAGGGAACATTAGGACAGGGAGGAGAGGGTTAATCTTTTTTCTCCTGTGCCATAGCTTGCATAAGACTACAGAATCCTTTTTTCTCCACTGTTTATTAGATTTTTCTAAAGAGATGGGTAACATGCTTTTATAATATATACGGTAATTCTCGGAAAGACATGCCTGGTCCTTAAATATTTGCAGCTGAGAAATAAAGAATGGGAGAGAATTTGAGAGAAAATAATAATAATAAAAAACACAAATGAATTTTAGCTAACAAAAGTTTAAGGAATGTTGACTTACACCACACTCCAACATGTGATTACCCAGAAGTAAGTCTCATTGAATTCAGTGAAATTTAATCCTAGAGAATTGGAATAGGATTGCAGACTTAAACTCATGTCTGGTTGCTTGAACCAGTTGGGCATAATCATGAATCAGAAAATACAGTACAGCATATGTAATTGTGTCCTCAAAATGGACTTGCATGGATATCAGATCTGCTTTCAAATTCCAGATAAAATAAAAATAATTTGTCTATTATCTATTGCATCTTACTTACTGTTATGTCATAATTTTTCATAATTATGACTATCCTCCTTTGATATAAGCTAAAATAATTTAAGATTAAGAAATAAGGCATGGCATATATTTTCCCCTTCTTCCTTCATATACTGTACTAGAGGAAAAAACTGGCCAAGTGAAAAACCACTTTACCTGTAGTTTATTTAAATTTCAATTAAATGAGAACAAACCAACTATAAATCATAGTTTCAGGACTTGGATGATTTAAATAAATAAATAACTCCCTGGCCTCTAGCATCACAAGGAACTGTGGCAGGAGTAAAAGTGGAAACAAAAGCTTCAATTTTTCACCTTATTTTCATAAAATAAGGGAAGAAAGAATGTCTGTGAAAAGTCTGAACTTAGTTGCTGTTACTTCATATAGCAGTAAATTATGGTCTCCTATTATTTTTTAATTAGACCAATTAATCATTCATTGTAGGACGGTAAAATCTCAGCTTCAGGATTGGGACCATATAGAGTGTAAAAAATGCACTTACAAATCTACATGTACAAATAATGCTTCTGTATCAGAAAAATATATATATTCTGTCCTGTTTGATCAGTTCATTTTGAACATGCAGGCAGATTCTTTTACAAATTAAAATTTCATCCCCCCATCCCCCACTTTATCACATTACAGCAATGGAGAAATAATGCCAGGTTTATATCCATATCAAACAAAATGTATCACAAGTCTTCTGACAACCTAACAACTGGATACCAACAATGGGGCTTACTTCACTACGCAGGGAGAGCTCTGTGGGTATATCCTATTCTTCTATAGAATGTATGAAAAATCAAATCCTTAGATTACCTTTTGGGCTAGTAATTGTTGAAACACTGGGCAGCATTGAACTTTTGTCCTCTGTGGGAATGTCCTCCTCTTCCTCATTTTCCAGTTCGCTGTCACCGTACTCTTGGGCATATAGTTCAGCTATAAAAAAAAATTAACATAATTAACATGAAGTACTTCTATTAAAGAAACATTTCAGACAATTTCAGGAGGTCTTAATAAACATGATGGACGTTGAACAAATTACATTTCTTAATTGATAAGATATTCGTAACCTGCATCTGCATAATAAACTTGTTTTCCCTACCTTCATTTCACCTGATTTTAAATCTAGCCACTCTATGAATCTGATGACATGAACTGCAGCTTGTGAAATCTTATGTCTTTTAATAATATTTGTCAGCTGGAAAATGTGCTAACAGGCACTTTTTGATTTTTTTTGCTAGTTGAGATTGCAGTTGTTTTAGCTGCTGAACACAAACAATGGATAGCAAATGTTCTCGATTTGGAAGTGATACAAACCCTATGTGGAAATGTCCCTGGTTTCATCAATTTATGAAGTATATAAACCTGCCGCCCTAGTCTTACAAGATTGCTGTTCAATCTTTAAAGCAGGGGTGTCAAACTGGATTTTTTCGAGGGCTGGATCAGCATTGTAGTTCTCCGTGGGCTGGTCAGGGGGGGAGATGGAGACGGCCTGGACAGCCTCCTGCAGCACTTTGCTGGCCAAAACAGGGCATGGGGGGGGCCTGCGTGCAGCTCCTGGCGCCCCGTTTTGGCTGGCAAAGTGTTGCAGGAGGCCGTCCAGGCCAAAAACAGGCGGCGTGGAGGCTGCGTGCAGTCCCCCCATGCCCCGTTTTGGCTGCCAGAGGCACTGCAGGCTGATCATTTGCTATTTCCAAGACGGCCCTGTGGGCCAGATTTAAGCACCCCGCGGGCTGGATCCAGCCCGTGGGCCTTGAGTTTGACACCCCTGCTCTAAAGGAAGATTAATGAAGATTGTTTGGTTCCAACAGAAGAGAATATATAGAGAGCAGGGGTCCCCAATCGCTGGGCCGTGACCCACTACCGGGCTGTGGCCCATTTAGAACTGGGCCGTGGAAATGGCAGGTGAGCATGCATGTGCGTGCAGATCCACTTGTGCGCGCAGCAGCCAAACATGTGCGTGCAGCTCCATTTGTGCAAGCGGTGGGTGTGCGTGCCTGCCGCTCATGTAAATGGAGCTGCGCACATGTGTGCTCCCCCACCGCTCACACGAAACCATTCCCCTCCCCCCTATCTGCCATTGGATTCAAACATGTTCCAACAGCGTAAAAACTGTTGGCAGAAAAACTGAGCTAGAAGTTGTTTGGCAATAAAAACATATGTTTGTTTGTTTGGTTGGTTGAATGGATGGATAGATTTTTATACATCCAGAGAAACTCCTGGCAGTCTGTATATAAAAATGATAAATAAGATTTAAATATAAAATCAGAATAAATAACCAGCTAAAATATATTTTTCTCAAAAATATTCAATAAATACTTTCTACTGAAATAACATACTGTATTAATACTGATAGAGTAACAGGTGGTCTCTGTGGCTGAAAATAATAATATATTGAAGGATTGAGCTAGTTTTACATTAGTATTTTATGGATATATCTCTTTCTTCAAATGACAATAAGTACTACGGTATATTTTGCATATTTGTTTTGATAACGTTAGAAAATGTTATAATTTTGGTTGTACTTCCTCATCTCTTCATTATTTTACCTTACCAAGAAAATATTTAAATGTTAAAAAACAACAACATCCCAATGGAGAAGAGAAAAAAAATGACCTCATTCTTCTCATTTCAAATAGCCATTCACTGCTTGCAGTCAATCATTGCAATGTTCGTTCTTTCATTCAGCAGGTCCTTGCAGAAGCATTCTTACATAACTTCTGAATCCGAACAACTATATTTGAACAACTGAGCCTCTTAGCTTTGACATGGAACTGTCTCACCTTGGTCCCTCAGTTGCTGCTCCATTTCCATTTTCTCTTTCACTCTGGCAATGCCTACCAGGATTGCGTCAGCTCGGGTCTGCTCAATGAGTTCTAGTCTTGCTTGTTCATAATGCGTTTTCAGAAGAGCTTCCATGTCAAGAACCTACAGAAAACCAATGAACTGTCTTAGGGAGGCAGATACACTGCTAGTTTGTCCAAGTTTCTTTCTTCAACAGCCCTAGCCCTAAGACTGCCCCCGCTCCCCCGGTTTCATTTTCCAACTTTTAGAGTGAAAATGAATATTTCATTAAAAAAATTAACCTTGTTATATTTGAATATGAAAAATGTCATTTTTCCCCTGTATGCTTAATTTTGTGTATGCACATTCCCAGAGTCCCTTTGTAGGGGAAATGGGTGGCATAAAAATTTAATAAATAAATAGTATGAAAGCAGATACCCATGTAAACTTCCTTGATCACTAGAGAAGAGTTGATATAGAAACCTAATACATAGATAAATAAATTAAAAGGTTTTCTAAAATCTTTCCCCACTATTGCTTTTATCTGGTGCCACTTTTAAAGCAAGAAACTTTGAATTGCCATGTATAGGGCTCAACAGAATCAGGTGACAAAATAATCCAAGGAAAATTTACCTTGCCTTTAATAATTGGTCTCCCAGAATAATTAGGAATACAATTCCCAGTTTCAGTGATACGTATATTCTTTGTGGTCTGTACTAAGCTCTTGGTTGTCAAAGTCATTGTGTTTAAGAGTCTTCTATTTAAATAAGATCTTCTATAAACAGGCACTTTGAGATTTTGATACTAAAGTGAATTTATACCCACCTTTCCCTGATAATGGTTTGCAAGCAACTCACACAGGGTTGTTTTCCCAGATAACGGAGGGCCCATTATCAGTACTTTACAAGGTGGAAGTGGCATAGGTGGAAGCAGATAGGAACGAGGATTCAGCATGAATTGTTTCAATGTGTCTTCTGTAGAAAGCAGGTACATCTTACCTAAGAAGCTACAAAGAAAGCAAAAATACAGAACTACAGCCTTAGAAAAATGGATTTTGCATTAAGGGTAACGAAGTTCTACTTACCTGACAGCATTGTCTGCAGTTCCCATGATAATGTCACCATCTTTTAAAGCCACAGGACATGCTCGGCCCCATTTGCTGCGATGCCATCGATGTCTAGGTCCTACAAGTTTATAGGACGCAAGCACCCGAAAAAGTTCACCCTGAGGGCCAAAATAAAGAAAACAATGGAAGCCCTTGAAAAACATATTGTGCTGAAAAGTCACGGGTATTTTACCATCCCATATTTTCAAACATGTCACTAATTTTAACCATGCTGCTGAAGATTAAAATAAAAGCCCTCACTAAGCGGTTTACAGAGTCAGCCTATTGCCCCCAACAATCTGGGCCTTCATTTTACTGACCTCGGAAGGATGGAAGGCTGAGTCAACCTTCAGCCGGTCAGAATCGAACTGCCAAACTGCAGGCAGCCAGCAGTCAGCAGAAGTAGCCTGCCGTACTGCATTCTAACCACTGCGCCACCACGGCTCAGTGATGATATGAAAGGTTTACACGTAAGCTCTTATCAGAATATTTTTAGGATTTTTCTTAAAAATGAAATGTGGGAATATTTTACTTATATAGCCAGTTTGGCCTAGAAGCAGGGAGACCATGAGTCCTTCTGCCTTAGAAATAAAAACCAGCTGGGTGACTGGGCCAATCCCTCCCTCTCAGCCCAACCCATCTCATAGGATTACTCTTGTGGGGAAAATATGAGGAGAGAATATTAGACATGTTCACTGCCTGATTTCAAAAATAATAATAAAGGCAGGATAAAATAATATAAAAACAAATAGCACACAATAAACAATAACAATAGAGGAATGAGAAATCCCAATAAACTGCTTGTCGTCTTTATCTCGGGCATTCTTTGAAGTTGTGCCACATGCTTTAATCTGCTACGAGTAAGAAAAATCTATTATCAGCATTTATAGCAACACTCTTTTTAATATGACTGTATGCTATTTCTACTGGCAACCAATAGGAACACATACAAATGTCACACTTACATTTTCCAGACCATCTAACATTTCTTCGTCTGCACTCTGAAGCTTGGTTATAAGAGCTCCATTCCGTTGGCCCATGGATTCAAGGCGGGTTATTACTGACTGAGCAAAACCACATAACAGTTAGTGTATAAAATATATTTAGTTAATATTGGGTATTTGGTTTTGAAATATAAAGCCAGTTTGAAAGAGTATTCAGTACAATTTTTTTTAAATAAACAACTTGATCAATAAAAGATAGCAGGTGGGAAATGTAGTTCTCTGCAATTTCTAAAAGGTTATTAATAGATACATTAATATCATAATTATTCTAGTGTTATCAACATATTGAACTGTCTTGTACATATAGGATAGAGACAGAGAACTCAATGCCAAGTTGTAGAAACCCTGTTGCCTTAAAGGAGGCAGGGTTGAAACTGGAATAGGGTTGTATAATTGGCATTGAAAATAAGTGTGTGTCCCTTACTTACTTTAAAAAGTTCATCTGCATTCTTGTTTCCATCCAATTCGAAAAGATACTGAGAGTCCTGCTCAGCCATTAATTCCTGAAATTTTAAAACAGAAATATGACTGAATATATAGATTGGATTTGATTCAGATCCCATGGCTTCAGATGATTGCACTGACATGTCTGGGGAAAAAAATCTGTGCTGCTATTTTTTTTGACATACCTTTTTCTTAATATCTTATATTATTGTAACTGTAATATTTACTTGGCAAGGAATGTGAGGACAAACACTTCACTCATAAGTACAATTGAACTTAATGCTATCCACAGGCCAGAGTTGCATAAGTTCCATTGTACTTATGAGTGAACACAGTTTAGAATTTGACAAAGAAGAGATGTCGGGCTGGCAGAGAAGCCATAATCTACCTTATCCACATTGTCCATATTAGATTTCTTGACTGAGGACAATATTGAATTTATGGATCCATTCAACAACCAGTCCATGTGGCAAGCAAGACCGTTCTAGAACCAAATGCAATGGCTTGGCAAGCAACAGCTCTACAGTATGGCTCCAAACACAAGCCTCCAGTACAGAACCACCATTCGTGCCTCCCTATTTTTTGATAAATGCACATGGACATATGAAGAAAAAAGGAGATTCCTTCCCAAATTTATAAAAGAGATTCAAGGCATTTTAGAATATAATTGATTTTTAAAATATTTTATATTTTGGTTCCTGCAGTACTAATTCTACGGATTAGATGAAACCATGATTACTTTCGTCCCCCTTTTTGTTTTTAAAGCAGATGCCTAAATAAGGATCCCTGTCCTCTATATAGCAGTATCGGGGGGGGGGACCTCTTTTTTAATACAGTAGTACTATCACTGAAAATTGAAATTACAAAGATAAAAACCTAATAAAAAATATAAGAATAAGAAAAAAATGGAAAGTGTAGAGGAGAAAACACAATATGTGGACCTAGCTTTTGGGCTCTATGTCACATTTTATGGTTTAGTATGGTCTTCTACCCTTGCTCCAACTTTGCAGTTTCAAACACTCCTCCAATCAAGATTGAAAAATATCTGTAATGTTGTTTCCTGCTACTTTGAGGAAACCACACTTTAATCTTCCCAAAAGAGTAAATATTGTTTTAATTTTTTTTTAATGGCATTCTTTCCCAAATCCAAATACATAATACAGTCCTATCCACTCTGCAGTACTATCTCACCCAGGTTGGTCTTAACTCCTCCAAAAATATTAGGTTGGGCCACAATCACCAAGAGTCACTTTGGATAGTGAGGTCGGCAGTACATAAATTTAATAAATAAATAAATTACATGCTTAAAGTACCTTATAAATTCAGCCAACTGTGATTTATTCAATGAACTATTATTAGTCAAACCATGCCTTGTTGTAATATGTAAAACTAGGTCTTAAAAGTTCATGGATCATAATAATAAGTTTAGTACGATGTGCTAAAGATGAGCAATTGTACTATCAATATAATATAGCTCATGGATTCATGAGACAGTTATCTAAGCTTATTAGCAATAATAAAAGTTACAACATTGATATCTGGTATTTTTTCTTTCCTTCTTTTCTTACTTCTGGGTCGGGTGGGTTCTAACTTACCTCGCTGCTGGTTCGCTTCCTCCCACGCCGCGTGGCCGCGCGTGCATGCACAGTAAAAAAACAATTAAAAAAATAAAAATAAATAAACACCAAAAACAAGATGGCAATGCATGCGTAGTGCTGGAAACTCGGCTTCTGCGCATGCGCAGAAGAAAAAATAAATAATTTTTTTCCCCAAAAAATTTTTTTTCAAAAAAAAATATCAAAAAAAAGATGGCGGCACCCACGGACTGGCACCGACCGAACCGGATCGGTGACATCATCGTGACGTCACCAGCAGGTCACTACCGGTTCGGGAGAACCGGTCTGAACCAGGAGGAACCCACCTCTGTTCTGGGTGTTATGGCTAACAAGTGCAAAAGGTATTATCCCTATCTTACCTCTAGAGGACGCAGCATAATATCTTTATAGAGTTCAATTCTCTTTTGTGCATTTTCCATAAAATCTTCTGGCCTTTGCACTAAAGTTGGCAAAATTTCTGTCAACATAATTTGATCAGCCTAGGTGGAAGGGAAAAAAACCCTTTTTTAAAATAAAGTAAATACATATAGAAAGCTTGGTTCTACCTCCCACTCTGAATGTATAAAATCAGAAATGATAAACATTAGCTGTATGCTCAGCAGAACAAAATTAATTAGCTGAAAACAATTTTCAACTGTCTAAAATGAAATTGTGGCTGGCTTAGTTACGGGCTGAAATGAACCTTTGATAAAACTTTATTCCCGAACAAATATGCAATTCCAGTTACTAAAATTGAAGTGATTTTGTAAGCTTTTTTAAAAAAAATATTTTTTCCTGCTGGAGTCCTGTTGAGGAATTCTGAGATAGATAGAGAGAGGGAGGGAGGGAGGGAGGGAGACACACACACACACACACACACACACACACACACAGACAGAGAGAGAGAGAAAGAGAGAGAGAGAGAGAGAGGTGTGTCATAAAACCTGCCCTGCATCACCCAAACAAGGCTGCTACTTCTGAAGGATGCTGTTCCCAATGCTAAAATTGAACTCTGCTAGTCCAGACAATTTTATATTTGGAATGGGAGGAGACCCCAGCCAGTTCTTTGCTTCAGCAGGCCAGGTCTGAGTCTTCAAAGTAAGGCTACAAAGTTCAAATCTAAATTGACAAATATAAAGGGTTAGTAATACTGTTAATTAAAGACTTATAGCTTTAATATGGTTACAAATGACAATGGATTTCCCCCCCCAAAAAATGCAGCATGTAGAATTAGGGTAACATATAACTGTTGTACAACTTAATTTGATTAACTTTATTAAAGAAGAATGTTGCATTGTTTAACAAATATTAAACAATGTGTTAATGATCCAAGCTTTTCTTTTATTTGAAACAAATAATTGGTTTTTTTTAGAAAATATGGGAAAACTACCTCGTTTGACTCCTCTTCCTCTTCTTCCTCTTCTGCTTCCTCATCCTCTTCTTCACTTTTACGTAATTCTTTCTTCTTTTTCTTACGCTTTTCAATAATATCAGGATCCCAATCGTCTCTTTTAAATATATGTCCTGTGTCAGGCTGCTGTCTTTGACCAGTGATTCTTTGGCACAAGTCATTGTTAGGACACTAGTGGGGAAAACAGATCATTATGATATGGAAGTTGTTCCAAATCCAATAAGATAACTTTGTAACTCTTCTTTCTAAGATCTTAGAAGGAGAGCTTTTATTGCTAATGTGCTGGTAGAGTTTCTTTTAAAACTAATAAAAGGCAGTTGGCAACTTCTACTTTTATGACAATGGGTTTAAAACAGACAAGAATGGCTTTATGAAGCATAATTTGTAAAGGTATGAAACACAGATATAAAATAAATAGAAGATTTACTAAGAACTTTCAAACGCCGATTACCTTAATATTAATCAGGAAATCTGGTTTTAATTTTAAATTTTTAATCACATCTATTTGTTCTGGTATAGACATGAAATCCTCAGAAAGAGAAGGGAAATCACAGAGAACATAACCTGCAAGGGGGAAAATGCAAATATTTTTATACAGTACTTAAAGAACCCACACTTAACATTTATTTTACAGTAATTTTGGGATGACTATGTGTCTTTCTTCATTTGTATCTAACCACTGTACAACCAATTCCTGGAAACATTTTACACTGCTGTGTCCTCATTTTGTCTTCAACCAACAAATAGCTTTATGTATGAAAACAGTGTTTTCCCCTTAGATCAAAATAACAGAATAACAAAGTTGGAGGGACCTTGGAGGTCTTCTAGTCCAACAGCAGTTTCAAAGTGTGTCAAATCTGATGTACAGTATTTCAATGCCTATGCTATTGGAAGTCCATCTGATAAGCTGGGTGTTGTGGCCCGCCAGCGGCCTGTGCAGTTGGTAGCTGATTCAGACAACGAGGAGGCTGGTGTGGTGATTCGCCAGCGGCCTGTGCAGCTGGCACCAGAGTCGGACAGCGAGGAGGCTGGAGAGGGCTCGGTGCCAGAGGCAGGGATTCAGCCAGGGCCGTCAGAACCTCCAGAGGTTGCCATGAGTGAAGAAGAAGAGGAGGAGCCTGTTCTCAATGCACGCGCGCGCAGAGCTGCCAAAAGGCAGGAATGGCTCCTGAGGAGAAGGACTACTCAGGAATAAGGCTTGTGGATAATTGGCCACTCCCATAGCCTATTTAAGTGAGGAAAACGACTGACCAATTTGCAGGAAACAACTTTGTTCATTCCACGTCTGTTGACTTCAAAACTCCTGTTCGGCTCTTGTTTGAAAAGCGTCAAGTTTCCTGCAAATTGCTTCCGGGCATTTTGCCAACAACAGTAAGATTGTGTGGATTATCTACTGTTATCAGAAAGACTCTTCATCAGACTTTTGTTCTTTTAGCTTGGACTATTGCCGGCTGTTAAGAAGGTTAATTAACAGCTGTTGCACCGAAAAGACTGATTTATACTTTCATGGACTTTAGAACGACTGCTAAGAAAGAGAATTAGTAGTTGTTAATAATAAAACAAGGTTTGTTTGGACGCTGTTTATGCTGTGTTCTTTCGGCCGGCAGCTGGGTCAGAACACTGAGACAGTAGAATCAGCCTGCACCTACCAGCCCCTTGAAATAGGAATGAAAGTACACTCTCTCCTCTGGCCTCCATATATGCTTTACTACACTTCTTATTTTCCTTCCTAAAGGAAGAGGAGAGGTCTGGAGAGGTGCCCAATTTTGAAAGAGCAACGGTCTCCTGTAAACCAGAGAATCTACACTTTTCTTCTACAACCTTAAAAACTTCCACTTTCTTCTCTAATCTCATTTTTATCAGGGTGTTTTCTTTTGTGTAATACATATGCTCAAAGCAGGGGTAGGATTCAGGTACTGCTGGTTTGCTCAGGGACGCGCCGCGCGCGCATGCGCAGTACCTAAAAAAAGCTTCTGCGCATGTGCAGAAGCAAAAAACAAGATGGCGGTGCCTACGGCGCTGCCGAGAGAACCGGCTCGGGGGCGTGGCAGGCCTGGGTCGCTGCTGGTTCCAGCGACCCAGGCCGCCACGTTACTAACTGTTCTATAGAACCGGTCCGAACCGGTAGGAACCCACCTCTGGCTCAAAGTTAGCAAATACTGTAGCTAACACAAAAATATAACCCCCACTGCCTTATAGAGCCACCCTGACTTGTGTGGGAATTGGGTGGCGTCTAAATCCCTCTTTTTTCCCCTGTTCAATCATTTGCAATTCTCCGAGACTGCCTGGACAAGTTCCTGCTATTTACTTGGCAAGGTTTTTCAGAAGTGGTTTGCCATTTCCTCCTTCGTAGAGTTGAGAGAAAGTGACTGGCCCAAGGTCATCCAGCAGGCTTCATGCCTAAAGCGAGACTAGAACTTCAGGTTTCCTGGATTCTAGCCTGATGCCTTAACCACTACATGATATTGGCTCTTTTTATTTCTTTTGTTAAAATTTGTCTAATTTTTGGAGACTGCCTGGATAAGTCCCTGAAGTTGTCTTGGCAAGATTTTTCAGAAGTGGCTAGCAATTACCTCCTTTCTAGGGTGGATAGAAAGTAACTGGCCCAAGGTCATCCAGATGGCTTGTGTCCAAGGCAGGATCAGAACTCAGAGTCTCCTGGTTTCTAGCCTAATGCCTTAGCCACTACACTAAACTGGCTTTCTAAATCCCATACAATCCATGAAACAGACAGACAAATAAATAAGTCAGAGGTATATATTTCTAGGATTATGATGAGCTTACTTAATAGATAGTGGAAAAAAGAAGATGCAGCAACCCATACCGAAGTGATTAATCTCTGGTGATTCCAGCTTGATCATAAGCATCTTTATCACCAACTCTTCAGGAACATTTTGACCTTGGTAAAGCAGGTCCTTACACTTAGGGAGAACAATGTAAAATATTGAATTGCATTGAGAATATATAATAGGGGATATATAATTAATATGCAAAGTTGCCTTATACTATATCAAAAAAATTTATCCAAATGCTCTCAATATTGCTTCTTTTACGCCCACAAATTTTTGCTTCTCTCTCTCTCTCTCTCTCTCTCCCTCCCTCCCTCTCTCTCCTTCTTTCTACTTTCTTTTATAGCACCTCCTTAAGGATAAATTCTTTTACTGTATATTATCTGCTGCGTTGTCTTACACTGGAGATGCCAAAAAATGAACCTATATGCAAAACATGGGTTCTACCCCTGAGCTTGGTACATTGCCCGTAGTTCAAATTCAATCAAATTGCAATAATTCAAAGTTCTGAGCTGATGTGGGCTTTAACTAATAGTGCCTGTTGAAAGTATTATAAATTCACTAAGGAATAAAATACAAAAATATACCTCAAAATCCAGGTAAATAAATAAGTACAGGCTTTACCTTCAGTCCATATTCTGTTTCGGCTATTATGTTTTCATTTATAAGTTCAAAAGCTAAAAGGATATATCACATAGAAAAAAAAATGAAAAAAAATGTTTAGATGGTGCTATGTGCATGTACAGTATATATACTGTATAATGCAAAACAGAATTTAGATAACTTTAAATGGCAATTCAAAACAACATTTTTAATATTGAAGTTCATGCATTCCTTTTCTATAAAAATCCATCTGCAGTGATGGTTTCTTGTATATCTCTCTCTACAAAGAGATAATAAATACAATGCAGATAATAAGTGCAGAAACTATGAAGTGGCCATATTTTGTGTTGCTCTAGTTAGGTAACATCTGATCTCCTGTGAATTCTTTAAGGAACATTTATCTTTCTGTGCTGTAGCCAAGTTTTCCCTTGAAAATGACACAAGACACTTAACACTACTTCTAAATATCCTAAAATGTCTAGAGAAGTTGCACAATGCATGACTCATTGAGTTGGATCCACACGTACAATTAGTCTGCCTGGTATGTGACAATAGTTGGGATAATATTAAAACACTTTGTAAAAGAAACCATAATGCTAAGTTCGCTTGTAATATTAAGTGGTGTAGGAAGAAATGTCCTTCTGGGTTCAGTTCCAAGTGGGAAAAAGACACTGGATTCATGGAAGTTGCTTGGAAAGAAGGTTTAATGGTGGACAGGAGCACATGGCTTGAGTTCCTGAACAGAAAAGGGCGGAGATGCTGAGAGTGCCTTGGTTAAAACCCTCTGTTGGGTATTGTCTTTGAGTTTGTATTCTGATTGGTTGTCAGACTCCCATGGGACCATGCAGGGGCAACTCTGTAGGCTGTGTTTTTGAGTTCAAGTTTGGCTGAACCTTGCTGGGTGGTGGTGTAATGAAAGGGCTTTGGGCAATTCCTAACATGACTCTGTCTGAAGGAGGTAGATCTTTGTTATGTAGAATAGACTTTGTTATGTAGAATAGACTATTAACAAAGGTGTGTGGTGGGGCTGAGTTTCTGCTTCTGTGAGTTTCTACTTCTCTTTTAGGGGAAATATTCTGCCTTTTTAGTATATCCTAAAATATTTCATTTCTCTAGGAGGGGTGGGTGGGTGCTAACTTCCTTCAGTGGTATACAAAATAAAATAGCTTTGCACAAAGTGAAACATAAACGGATCATGCTAGCATCAAATCAAACAGATCACAATGTGGATTTACAGGATATGTGAACGTAAGTAAACAAAAATTTGTCTTCAATAATTCCTCACAGGGAAGAAAGATTTAAAAAAACCAGATTTGTTTATTTCATCCACCATCTCTCTTGCTATTGTAATTTTTTTTTAACTGTAAACATTTTTTATTAAGTTACAAAGTATTATAAAATACAAAATACAAAAGTAAATAAAAGAGCAGTGAGGAGGGAGGGGAAAGGGGAAAGAGAAGTGAGGAAAGATAGGGAAAAGAAAAAGAAGCATTGACTTCCGACTCTCTCTGTTGCAGTGGAATAAGGTATTAGCATCAAATCCAGGGGTGGGTTCTGGATCCTTTTGCTGCCGGTTCGCTCAGGGTCATGCGGTGCGCGTGCGCGCTTCGCGCCTGCAGCAATTAAAAAATAGCTTCTGCACATGCGCAGAAGCAAAAATTAGCTTCTGTGCATGCGCAGAAGCAAAATCCAAGATGGCGGCGCCCACGGAGACACCGACAGAACCGGCTCCGTGACGTCATCGCCGAGTTACTAACAGTTCTAAAGAACCGGATAGAACCGGTAAGAACCCACCTCTGATCAAATCACAGCTTTTTGTTTTTCCATAATAATATGAACAAGTCATTTCTATAAAGATCTATCAATCTAATCTATAAAACCCAAAGTCAAAGTTACATTCTTTTCCACATCAAGCATGAAATTCAGAAGCGATTTCCATGTGAAAGCAAAAGTGCTTGTGTTTTTTTTGTAATTTTTTTTTTTGGAAGAATTGGCTTTGTTTGCTTTTTTACTTTTTATATTTTAAAATGTCATTTACGGAGATTAACCAAAAATTGTGGTTGGCGCCTGTGCCATCTCACCAGGGGTGGGTTCCAAATTTTTTTACTACCGCTCTGTGGGCGTGGCTTAATTTTGTGGGAGTGGCTTGATGGCCATGTGACCGGGTGGGAGTGGCTTGATGGCCATGTGACTGGGTGGGAGTGGATTGGTGGCCATGTGACTGGGTGGGAGTGGCGGGGGGGGCGTAGCTGGGTGATC
>QLTV01003764.1:3663752-3682105 GCA_003457575.1 Thermophis baileyi | reverse complement strand
TGGCGAGAAAAAACAAAGCCAAAAAAAAGATGGCCACCACATGCACAGTGCTGGAAATCACCTTCTGAGCATGCTCAGAAAAAAAAAACAAAAAAAAAATCGGAATTTTTTTTTAAAAAAAAGATGGCAGCCCCCACGGACCGGCAACCACCGATCTGGTTCGGATGACATCACTAGCGGGTCGCTACTGGTTCGGGCGAACCGGTCCGAACCGGTAGGAACCCATCCCTGCATCTCACTCTCTAATGCTTTCACTCTGTGTATGTGTGAATTCCTCAAATAAATTATGATCAAGAGGTGAGGAGAGTACTGTTACTCTACTTTCATACATTGATGATACATGATATCCAATGGAGGGAAGTTAGAAGAGAAAGGATAGGCAATGTTACTCAGGGACTTTCATCTGGTTTCTTCTTTTACATGCTAACCTTTTTGATCCCTGTTAAGCAGAGTTTGGAGATATGCTTTAAATGCACATTAATTGACCAAGAATCAAAATGTGTTTCCAAATGACTAATACACTACTATTGTTCTTTATAATGACTCCAGCACAACTGCATGTACAGTACAGTTAGCCCTGGACTTATGACCACAATTGAGCCCAACATTTCTCTTCCTATGCAAGACAGTTGTTAAGTGAATTTTGCCCTTTCTTGCCACATTTATGTGAAATCACCGCAGTTGTTAAGTTAGTAACATGCTTGTTAAGCAAATCTTGCCTTCCCATTGACTTTGCTTCTCAGAAGGTTGTAAAAGGTGATCACATGACCTTGGGACATTGCAACCGTCATAAATATGAGTCAGTTGTCAAAAGTCTGAATTTTTATCATGTCACCATGGGGATGCTGCAATGGTCTTAAGTGTGAAAAAAGGCCATAAGTCACTTTTTTCAGTGCCATTGTAACTTCAAATGGTCACTAAATGAACTGTTGTAACTCGAGAACTACCTGTACAATAGCTGTATTATAACTTCCTATTATAATTTGACCAGAGTCCAAATGTTACCGAAGTATTCTAAAACAACATTAAATATTTTCATTTCTTTTTTCTCTTCAACTATTACAGCTTTGGAGAAGATGGAATCAATATCTTTTTCTCTAAAGCCAATTCTAGATCTCCAGAGTACCCACCATGGACTGATAATTATCATTGTCATTAAAACTCCTATTTAAATAGAAAAGTCTAATTACAGTTCTGTGTGTTTCATAATCTAGTTAGTAGTGACCATGATTTCCACAAAATAAAAGACACTTTTAGCCACCAGAGGGCTCCCGCGTTGTTCTAATTTGTTGCCTGCTCTAATTTTAAAGTAGCAGGTAACAAGAGCAGGCTCATAGAAACAATTTCCCTTTCAGAACTTAAATAAAATTATATTGCAATTTTAAAAATTCAGAAATTTTAGTCTTGCCACAGGATTCTTTGGAAATAACTGTAATTATGTTCTAATGATAGCACTTCAAAGAAGTGATGCTTCTGGGAACAAACTGGAAAATCAGGTACATGCTGCCTCATAGTTTTAGGTTTTTACTCAGAAACCTGCTGATGCCAAATTAATCTTAACGGAACAAGCCAGAATCCAATCACTAGCTTGCTGTGCTACATTCTTTATTCACTCTTGCAAATTTAATGTAAAAACTACTGCTTCCAAAGGTAAGGTAGTCTCTCTGTGGGCCAGAATATCCCTGAGGAGAACTTAATTTAAAAATAAAAAATAGATTTCTAAAAGCTGTACCTGATAGAGAATATATATTTTCCCTCTAATCACTTCAGTTATCCAATACTCCCTAGGTGAATGGCAAGGGAAGTTTAAGTGGAATGGGAAAGGCTGGACTGAAGCATGTTTTAATCATACATTGTTGGTAAAATATCTTGAAGAAAATCTTCAATTATTACTGAAATTGAGACAGCTAGGAGAAAATTTCTATAAGATTTAAAGGCATATCCTCCATAAGACTAAGGGAATCCTTATGTTGCACAAATATACAGAGGACTTTTTATGTCCTCTTTCTACTGGTCCCATATTGACTTAAAAAAAAAAACTCTGATCCGACTCTTTCATTTTTTTCCTTTTTCCTTTTCATACAATGAAGATTTATGACTAGTCCAGAGATTAGCAGAAGCAATTTATTAACCCCTTAATAAAAAATTACATGTCATTACAATATTTTTTCCTTTCCTATTCTCACCAAAGTCACTGTTACTGACTTCGTTAGGGTTCATTTAAAAAAATGTATATTGCAACTGGTGGTCTTAAATTTGTATGTGTTATATTTGTATGACCATAA
The DNA here is from genome assembly GCA_003457575.1 of Thermophis baileyi. NCBI lineage: Eukaryota > Metazoa > Chordata > Lepidosauria > Squamata > Dipsadidae > Thermophis > Thermophis baileyi. The sequence continues at coordinate 3,679,820 of QLTV01003764.1, read as the reverse complement.
TGGAATGTGAGACAACATTGGAATATGGAAAGTAGGATACAGGTTAAATCACACAAAAATCATACATAGAATATTATAATTTTTTAATATAGAGATTGATGGTACAAATATTAACTTTATAGACTGGATTAGTTTTTTCTTGTTGTTTTAAGTAATTCTCTAACTATATTATACTTTATGTGTAATATGGATATTGTCTATGTTGCCACTGAGACTACCTATAAATGAGCAGAAAAAAGTTAGCTTTAGTATCTTTAAAACAAGTTTTTCGAAGAGGGTTGGGCAGAGAATATCTTATTTCACCATCAGAAATCAAGTTCCAAAGCATTAGATTCCATTTTCCCATTTTTTTGCACCTCATTTTTATAGAAATATGGTAATACTCCCAGTGGTATCTGCTAAAAATTCAAAATCTCTCCAGCAGAAGAAGAATATACATTGTCAAACTCTTCTGAATTTATATCTTAGTTCATGAAAATGTTGCAGACTTTTCTTTAATTAAATAGGTCTCTGGAATGTTAGAAATTATACAAACATGCATAGAATGAAATACAGTAAAATGAATATAGTTTTTATATTTACCATCTACAAGAGTGCACTTCCAAAACTGGGCTATTTTTTTAGCTAATGTTTTCTTCCCAACACCCTTAAAATGAGAAAACAAAAAGAAAAGGATTATTAAAACTAGAATTGAAGTGCTTCAAATGTAATAACTTAGAATGAAACAATGAAAACTGAAATATTTATTATAATAAGGAGTGACTAGAATTTCCATCCACATTATTAAATGTCAGAAATCCTGTATATGTCTCTAATTGTGTATGAAATATATTCTGTTTTTCCAATTTTTTTATTGAAAAATGGTCTCCTTCTTGCCCTTGCTACCTTTCAAAGCAAAGATATATTTGACACTTCTAAGTCATTAGCTCTGGTAGTTAAATCAATGTGATTCTCTGTTCTGTGCTATGTATCTGCTTGTATGGTTTTGTGTTAGGGATAAAAAGAAACAAAGAAAACTAGGGCTATGATCATGCATTTGCTTGCTTCTACTAAATATATAATATACTTAATATATTAGCAAACCATTCCATTTTACAAAGCAAAATTGATAGAGCTCCATTAGGAGCTTGGTCCTATTGCTGATTTTTTAAATTAATCAATTAATCATATTCATACAGTGCTAAATTCTGAGGATTCAGAGCAGCTTATTACATAACATACACAAGAAACAACATACAATAAACAGTAAGTATTAAGTTCCAGAAGCTAATGAAAATATGAAATAAAATTAAATAAACCAAAATAAAACTGTAATTAAAACAAGTTGGAATCAAGGCCTAAATACCTTCTGGAAGAGCTGTGTTTAAAATAAAAGTGCTTTTCCAAAAGGCAACTCGACTTATATGGTTTTTTCCCCTTGAAAACGTTTTGCTTCTCATCCAAGAATCTTCTTCAGTTCCGAGATCAGAAACATTTTTAGAGGGGAAAAACCCAAGAAAGTTCAGTTGCCTTTTGGAAAAGTACCGTTGGGACAACCATTACCTGGATGACTGAGAATCTTCATAGACATCTGTTTAGAACAGCTTCCAGAAGGCATTCAGCATGGGAACCAACCAGAAGTCCATTAAGAGGCTGCAGTAAAGGACCAATACTGCCACTGAAAAGCAGCACCTCCAAACTTTGCCCTCTTCACCCCTAACTGGCCAGGTCAATTCCAAATGGAGAATGCAGTTTTGCAATTAAGCATGTGCCAAGCCATTTGGACTTTTAGATTAACACCAACATTTTAAATTGTACCTAGAAGCCTGCACTTTCTAAGTGATCTTCAAAGGCAACCCCATATAGAATCTGTTGCAATAGTCTAAATATCATGGTGATGATGACATGAGTCACTACAGGAAGATCTTCCCAGTCCAATTTGTACAACAGCCAGAGCTAGGAACATCCATAGCTATAACACCCCCCTTTCTCTTATAGAAGATCTGAGAGCCTAGAAGAACCCCCAAGTCATGGACAGGCTCTTTCGGGGATAGTACAGTATTATCCTATCAAGACAGAACACTAAAACAGACAGCAAACCCAATGGTAAAACAGTAATTCTTTCTTCCTATGATTCAGTTTAAGCCTTTTCTGCTCCGACTCTTAAGGCACCTCAGTGGCATCATCAGTCTGATTTGGGGTAGTGATATAAATCTGAGTCTCATCAGCACGTTGATGATACAAAACTTGAAATTTTCTGATGAACTTTCCCAGTAGCAAATAAATGCTAAAGAGGAAATTTAAATGTAAATGTTATATAGCGATAACAATACACTTAGACTTATATACTGCTTCATAGTACTTTACAGTCCTTTCTAAGCGGTTTACAGAGTCAGCGTATTGCCCCCAAATCAGGGTCCTCATTTTACCAACCTCGGAAGGATGGAAGGCTGAGTCAACCTTGAGCCAGTCAGGAGGGAGGATAAATAGGATAAATAAATCAGAGAGAGATAAAACTTATTCCTGCATCACTCAATAATTATTTTCCTAATTCTGTACTTAAGGAATAGTTTAATGTTTACTCAACAGTGTAACATGTTGAAACATGACTTTCATCATCCTCAGCCAGCATAGCAATATTGATCATAGCTGAAAGAATTCCAATACATCTGGAACATTAAATTAATATTTCAGGTGCTAAATTAATGTAAGTATATGAAAGACATGAACTGCTTTATTTTGGGAATACCCCTCAGAAGTGTTATTGGGACCAGTATAAAGTAGAACGGAGTTATACAGATGCAACTGATACCTAAATTCTCCTGCCATCATGGTAAGCAACTTTTAACCATACAAATGAGAATTTCAAGAAGAGTCTAATCAAATAAATTCAGAAACATTAATGGTGTATATAAATTTTGGCTTGCTGAATTAGATCCACTGCAATTATCAATCAGATAATTGTAACTCCATGCAGCATCATCTCAAATGCATGACAGAAATAAATCCCACAGAAATCAATGCAATTTGTTTTCTAATGCAAAGTGGAGAGGGTGCATGGTCAGGCACATGAGTATAGTTAGACAGAAGCCAACTCATAAGATATATTGCAAAATAAGATTGTGACACTCAGCATTGTGGAATGAAAAGGACAGATTTTATGAGCCTCTATATAATGACTCCCTATAGCCACCATACTTTGTGATATAGCAAAGCAGTCATTTATCTGCCTGCCTGCCTGCAACAGACAGCAATAAAATAGAATAGAATACAATACAGTAAAATGCAACTGAGGCTCTGAGCAAAATTCTCCCATAATGCATCATGAAAAATACTTACTGGTCTCAGATAACATTGTAGCCTCAATGTCTGAGGGAAAAGATTCTCAAAACCTGAGAGACTTTCAAATTCAGGGCCATCCGAATGTTAGGGGAAGGGGAAGGGCAGGCACTCTGACAGAAAAGGTATGCTTTATGGCAGTGGTGAAATCCAAATTTTTTTACTACTGGTTCTGTGGGCGTGGCTTGGTGGGCGTGGTGGGCGTGGCAGGGCAAGGATACTGCAAAATCTCCATTCCCACCCCACTCCAGGGGAAGGATATTGCAAAATCTCCATTCCCACCCCATTCTGGGGCCAGCCAGAGGTGGCATTTGCTGGTTCTCCGAACTACTCAAAATTTCCGCTACTGGTTCTCCAGAACCTGTCAGAACCTGCTGGATTTCACCCTTGCTTTATGGGTCCAACTAATAGACACTGCTTAACAGACCCAGAGCAGACCCATTTTGTCTGATTTGGTGAGAAGAAACCATCAGAAACAGCCAGTCCCATAATAACCTGACCTCATGCCATACATGGGTGTTAACCAGACTTGGAAGCTATTGAAAGCAATGTAGCTCATGAAACAGTGATACCTTGGTATGCCATGGGATATGTCCAAAGCTACATGTTCTGCTGCATTCTGGATCAGTTGCAGCCTCTGACTGCTTTTCAAAGGAAGCTCCAAGAATAACGCATTGCAATACTCCAAGTGGAAGTTGACTAAAATGTGAGTAGATATGGAAGAGTTCCCTGATCCATGAATGGAGTCAACTGACAATATGGATTTGTGCAAACGGCTTTCTGGCTACAGCTGTCACCAGCTCGAGTAAGAATCATGAATTCAAGAGGACCCCATCCATAGTCAGAAAATCAGAGACAGAACATTTCCAGATTGGGGAGGCCCTGAAATCCATATTTTATGACATGCCATGCTATACATTCTAGCAGTGATCTAGAAAAGATATCCTGGCAAAGAAAAGTTTGCCATACTGACAGCACCATTTTATGAATTTTATTCAGGAGTTCATACGTTCCACAGATGTTATTACTTTATTACTTACATGTACATTCTTCTAGCAATAAAACCTATGGAATTTCATTGGATTTCTAAATAAAGATATATATGTGGCTGTATTTTGAATTAGTCTGTATAAAGTGTCAATTTAATCATGTTGGCCTTTTTCTTACTGGTTTTCCAAGGATGATGAAGCAAGTAGGCTTGGACAAAAGGAAGACTCTGTCAGCTTCATCTTCATCATATATATCTACAAAAGGGTAAGGTTGTTCATCTTCTGGAGATGCCATCATTCAATCTACATTTGAATCAAATGATAGAATTAGTTATTAAGATCCTTACTACTATTTACATCTGCAGCTATAGCAGCAAGTAGCTGATCTTCGTTGATGAGGGGGGAGGGGAAGAGGGTTGCACCTAGATTTTGAATGGGAGACAATCAGAAAATCCTATGACTACAGACTATATTAAGAATCCCAAAATAATAGTAAAGCGAAAATAAAAATCCTGAAAGAAGGCAATGGCACACTACTTCTGCAATAAAAACTCATTTTTTTCTGATCCTGTAGTTTCTGTGATGCTGACAAAAAACCTATGGATGTGTCAATGCAGACAACAGGCATCAGTTCAACTAACATGATGCCCACTATAATCTGTGAACCTCATAAATATATCGCTGCCATATGAATTGCAGCATAAAAGCAGCTCGGTAAAAGTTTTCCTGTGCAGTTAAATTTGCCAACAGCCTCTTCCTAGAGGTATTTCACAGTCCCCTGGGGTATGATGACTAATAGTAAATTTGGGCTGGTTCCCCCCCCCAAGTAAAAGCCTTGAGAGAACGGACCAAAAAAGCGAGGTAAAAATACGGTAAATGAATGAAAAACAAAAAACAAAATCCAACGATCACAGAGTGGTGCGTCATCCCCTCTCGACAATCTTGACTAAGGCGCGAGGGGGGGCACAAATGAGCTTGATGAAATCATTTTCACGGGTGTTGCCGGCGCAGAAAACGGGAAAAGGGGTCACCCAGGGAAGACTTACTGCAGGATGAGGCCAAGCGGGGTTTCGCCGCTTTGCTTTAGCAACAGCACGGCATGAAAGCTCCGCAGCGATTTGTGTTCCCCCGTAACCGTGGAGATAACGCCCCGCCTCCTCTCACTTTCTCTCGGAATCCCCCCCCCCCGCTCGCTTCACCCAATCAACGGTCCCTGCGCGATCCCGCCCACAAAAGGGTGGTTACACAGCAGAGCGCGAGGAAACCCGTAGAATGTTTAAGGGTGCTTCGCTAACGGTTTTAAACGGGAGCTTTTCAATGTAACCGTCTTATAGGAGAAATTCTCAGCTGCTTAGGGAGCCGATCCTCGGCGGGAGTTGCGTGGGTTAAACGGGCGCAACTGACTTGCAGCCCCAGGATCGGCTTGTAATGTCTCAAACGACGGAATCCCTCATTTGCTCAGCGGTTTCAGTGACGGTCGCAGGGCAACGATAGGCATATCCACGCGGGGTGGTGGTGGTGGTGGTGGTGGGTGGGTCTCGATGATTTCAATGAATCCGATTTCTTGGTGTGAATATTTAAAACTTTTCCTAAAGGAAAAAGAAAGGGGGGGGGGTGTTTTAAGAAAGCTGAAACGTCAAGTAGTGCTTGCTATATAGCTTCAAGGTTGACTCAGCCTTCCACCCTTCCGAGGTCGGTAAAATGAGGACCCCGATTGTTGGGGGCTATTTGCTGACTCTGTAAACTGCTTAGAGAGCTGTATAGCACAGTGAAGCGGCATATGTCTAAGTGCTATTGCTATTCAATACCTGTGATTTGAATTCTGCCTCAACGGAGTATTAGCCTCAGTGGGCAGGAATGTTATTCACACCCGCGTGGGGTACTCCTAGGAACAGGGATGCAAACATGGATTTTCATCCACGAAAGCCGAAGTCCTTTAGGAAAAAAAAGAAGTTAAGGGAGCAGTCTTCACAAAGCTTGTGTCCTGCAAGTTACTACCCCCGTGGTAGATTTTCTAGATTCCACTCGCCAATAGCGCAAGCAGAGGATGAAAAAGACTATTTGGCTTTACAATCCCTTCTTCAAAATTTCCTCTGTTCCGGGCAAGAATCGGCATCATTCCCAAACAAAAAATGGCTGCGGCGCCGGCAAATTCAATCACGTGGTTTTGCGCTTCCCTTAGCTGTCACTCTCTCGCGACCTTGCTCGGTGTTGGAGGAACAGCCGCCTACTCTCGATGGGGATACGGTGTGTGTGTATCCCCTGTTTCTTCGGCTCCCGATCGACCCTCTCTCATAGGGTTCCTCGCCGATCGAGTAAAACGGAGAAGAAAATGGGTTCACGCGGCCCGCATTTATCTCGAGCCGTAGCTTAGCCAAGGCCAAGCCTACCCTTCAAAAAGGAGGAAGGGGCGTTATAGGGCAGGTGGGAGCTTTCGCAGGTGCCTTGAGTGTAATCCCCTCCGCTGTGTTACCATGCCTGCGGCGGCTCCGATCATCAGCTCTGTGCAAAAACTGGTGCTGTACGAAACTAGAGCTGTAAGTAACCCCCACAACGCCTGCTGCTTCCCTACTATTTTTGCCATTGATTGGGATCCTATAGGTTTTGGACTGAGGAAAGTGGAAGGATCCTAGTTATTCCCATTGAACAGAGGAAGTCCCCTAGGTGCAGATTTTAGTCTGACTGGTGGATTTCTACACTGGCCAGGCTAGAAGTTTTGTTTTCTGCCTTACAAGGAGTGCAGCCCATGGCTGGAGTAATAGGAGCAGTTATGCCCGAATCTCTCATTTTCCAATAAACACCTATTAATTATATTTTCTTTACTATGGAGAGCTACCTGGAGCCACTTTTGGAACTATAGAAGAGCAACCAGGAAAGAATACTGGGATGAGTTGCATTGGCTTGAAGTTGTATTGGACTTCGAGGCCTAGTAAAGTGATCTGGTAGCTAACTGGAATCTATACATTTAGAGCTAGCAGATATGACAATACTAGTGGTAGGATCTTGGCTGTTGTCATACCTAGGTGCAGCTTTCTTAGAAACATCACTCTTTGCAATGTGTTTTGATGTGTTAAGCCAACATACTTGGTTAATGAGCACAGGAGAGCTAGCAGCTTAGAGCTTGTTTACTATATTTTAACCAAGATACATCTATCATCACAAAATTAGAGCCATTTCAAATTTAGATAATATATTAAGTCTTAATTTTTTGTTGAAATGCAATCTCAGTGAAGGCAGGGAATAAGATGCTGATGCATGCCATTCACTGAACATTTTTTAGTGAGTCATGCAAAGAGAGCCCCAGAAATATGTTCTCTGACTAAATTAAATCCTTGGATCTGAAGTAGATAAACTTTTCTTTAAGTCTATTTTTTCCCCTCAGTGTAGAAAATGATGGAAGTCTGTACCAGCTGTTTTTCTCCAGAACAGCTGGCCAGAATGCAACACATTCCAGGTGGAGATACTGATCAGTACTATACTTTGAAACTTCTGTTGTAAGAAAAGTGAACTTTAAAGTGAATGTTTTGGTATCCATTGAGAACATATCTGCAGACTGTGAAGTCTCTTTCATCTTCCTAGGGAGCATTTTTCTTGAATGCAGAATAGTTCTGGTATCTGAGCATTCATGACCCAATGCCCAGTATTGGCTGTGTTACTGTTACCTAGGAAAAAGTGTGATGTTGAATTAACAAATATATGTTGGGTAACTTGAATAAGATGTCTATCCTATGCAGTATTTTGAATAATGGAAGCATGCAGTTCCTGAAACCTGCTTGGATTTATTTTTGGATAATGGTTGATGTAATGGTAATGGATACATTAATCCCATTTTTCAATATCAGGAAGTTATTTATATGTATTGAAGTCTGACAGTAGATAATATGTTGGATACTAGCTGAGTAATATCTATAAACTCCAAATCCATTATTTAGCAAAGTTAATGTATGGTAGTTAAAAATGTTTGTAGGATTTATACTGAATATCTAAAATACGGTTTGCCCTCTGAAACAACATCCCCCTGGATTTTGCAAGAGTCTAACCCGGCAAGGGTTGTGCAAGTCTTTAAAATATAGCTTTACTTCCAGGTGATTTTTGTAATCAGAATGTTGCCTATGGTTTGCAATAGATAATGGTAATTCTGTAACCCAAACATCTGAAGAAAATACAGCAGAAATAAGCATCTATATACATTTTTGAAATTTGTTGATTTTTCCTATATTTTTTAAAGTTCCCTGTTGCTTAGCCTGATAATATTGGAACCCATTTTAAAATGTTTTCTGTTATCCTTTTAAAAAAAGGTTAAGATGATCTTGGGTCATAAATCTGTTCAATTAGTACAAAAAGCTTTCATGTACAAATTATTATAAGCAATGGTCAGTTGTTTGGCTTTGGCTTTATTTTGTAAATTATTGCTAAATTAGTGCAGATTGAATGAAGGATGTAATAAATATATTTGGAAATGGATCATACTGGAAACAGCGGAAAAGGGAGCCACACATCTTTATTTGGGATTATTGCGTCATCTGTTTATTTGATACAGATGATCATATTGTTAAAGTTAAAAATTATACTTAACCCAAGGATTCTCAAACTGTCAGACATGACTGCAATAAGCATTACAAAATGTGTGTGTGTGGGGGGGGGGGGAAGGACTAGGCAAAATTGGATACTGTCAAAACTCATTTCTGGTTTGCCTGGTAAGCTTGCAGAAGGGTTCTGCACAATAAATGGGGATTAAAGGCCAAAATGAGTTTTGGGAGATGACTGTTAACACACTGCTAATGTGCACTTTCCATGAAGAGAGTCAAACAATTGTTTATTTTAGGAATGGCAATATTGCAATGTTGATAACCTCTGGTTTAAACTATGAAGATTTGTCCCAAAGGTGCTTTTTCAAAAGGCAACTGGACTTTCTTTGTTTTTCCTTGAAGATGGTTCGCTTCTCATCCAAGAAGCTTCTTCAGTTCTAACTGAATGGTGGAGAATGGTTTATATTCCTTATAAAAAAAGCATCTTTGGAACAACCAATGACCTGGATGACTGAGAATCTCCATAGACACTATGAGGATTCGGTTAGCCTTTCAGTGTCTTTCAGAGTTTCTCTGTGGGGGTGTTAGTCAGTGTGGTTTATGGCTTAGTCTAATCCTTGAAATCGTTTTCATATCACAGGATACCCCTGCATAAAAATTATATATATGGCTTATGATGTGTTGTATGATCAATAAGTTGTAGATCTAATAAAATTACTCAATGCTGAGAAATAATTCCCTGAGAAAATTGCAAAAAAAAAAAAAAGGTATGACAACTTCAGTTCACTTATAATGTACACAATCCATGCTTTATAACAGCAAAATGGCAGGCCAACAGCTGTCACGGCACATTAAATAAAATCCAACAGCTAGTAGCACTAATATTGTGCAACAATAAATCAATGGAAATACTGTATCTCAAGAAGTAAAATAGGTCCAAGGGCAAAGAAGCAGAAGATTTTGCTTTTAAATGTGGGGAGGATGGTTTGTAAGAATAATGTAATGTAATTACTTCAGTTAACCGTATAGTCCTTGACTTACAACCATTAGTTTAGTGGCCATTTGAAGTTACAACGGCCCTGAACAGTGATTTATGACAGGTTTTCACACTTACAATTGTTGCAGCATCTCCATAGACACAGGATCAAAATTAAGGTGCTTGGCAATTGGCATGTACTTATGACAGTTGCACTGTCCTGGGGTCATGTGATCATCATTTGTAATCTTCCCAGCCAGCTTCCAATAAGCAGAGTCAATGGAGGAAGCCAGATTCGCTTAACGATTTACTTAACTGCAATGATTTACTTAACTGCAATGATTCACTTAACAACTGAGGCAAAAAGATCATAAAATGGAGCACAATTCACTTAACTCCTGACTCTTTAGTGCTCCTTGTATAAACACAATTTACTTTCTCCCAATATTTTTGTCAAATCGTACATCTAGTACAATTGGTAGATGTCATCTTTTACCTCAAAAATTTTAGAAGTGTTAGAAAGCAGCACAAATGGTATTAACTGATTGTTCAGTATGTCAAAAATAAGGAAATAATGCTATTAATGTAACAAGGTTGAAGTCAGAAATTATTTAAAATAGAATGAGGGTGTTAGGACAGTTTTTTTAAAATGTAAAATGTATATTTAAAAAATATCAGGATGATAAATTATATATGAAGAGTATTGTTAATAGAAGAACTGATTGAATTACTGTAAATTGGATGAACTTCGTTCTTGCAAATGAAAGTTCATGACAATATAATTGCACGACTTGCAGTAAGTATATAATGTCCATAACTATTGCTTTACTGTTTTATTCGCTTTTTTTTTTTTACATCTCAGCGATATTTTCTTGTTGGAAGTAACCAGGCAGAAACCAAATATCGTGTTTTGAAAATCGATCGTACAGAACCCAAGGATTTAGTTGTTATTGATGACAGAGTAAGTACTTCAACATTTGAGATGTTACTATTCAAAAGAAAATATAAGAATCCAATATGACACTACATTGGATTTAAGCTGCATTTAAATTCTCAGTATTTTTTTCTTTTTATTACTTATTTTCATAATATTTTGTTTTACATAGTTTCCTAATAAATGAGTGAAGCAACAGTAAATAAATTGCTTGGAGAGAAGGCTTGGTTCTAAGGAAGAACAATTTCTGAATAAAAAGAATTATGACATTGCCTTACCTGACAGGGTTTATTGAAAGAGCTCCTTCAGGTGAAGGAAGGACATCTTTGGATAAAGCTCAATTAGAAACCATGTCTTAGATTCATTTTTTGACTCTGAAAGGGAAATTGGAACTTCTGAGATTTATTCCAGGAAATTCATGAATTTCATCATCTGTGCAATAATAACAAGCCAGTATTTATGCTGGAAGGGATTCTTATTTTTCTTTGATTGTGGTTCTAAGAATCTTGATTTTGAGTTAATTTTACCTGAGTCGTATTATTCACAATAAACTCCGTTTTTCTTAATAATTTACTCCCCCAAAGAATATGACAAAGGTGTTGGGGGGGCATTTGGAACTTTGGGAGAAAATATAAAACATTTTGAATTTTAGGCAGCATTTTTCTTTACCTTACTCTAAAGATAAAATTCTAGATTTCCTCTCTAGAGATTTATATATATGCTAAAAAGGAATGCTTCCTTTTGTTAATGTCCCCCCCCACCCCAATATTCCATGTATTTGTGCTTGGGACTAAATATATATATGGTGAACATTATAAGACAAAGGAGCAACATAGAAACAGGAGAAAGTAGTAATAAGATTCAAATAAAATAATCCTTAAACTGTTAATGGTAATCAAACTTGCATATATTTGTGTGTGTATTTGAAATTTTGAGAGCCATAGAAATTCTCAGAAAATGTCTGACGTGATGAAATTCTTTGCTTATTCATAAAATAGTCACTATGAGCAAAATAATTAACCATAGAATATTGGTTTTTCCAAATGCCCCGTCACTTGCACTAGCCTACTTCTCAGGATGTTGTCTGGCATCTCTGCATCCCTTTATCTCTCTTCTGGCAAATCAGCCTTTCAGATAAATCACGTTTTGTCCCTTGCATTTTATTTTTTGTCCCTTGCATTTTATTTTTTTTACCAATGCTTATCAGTCCCACTTGGGGTCAGAGAGATTCTTTGAAAAAAAGATAATGATATAAACTGGTACTTTTGATTTAAGTATAGTAAATTATTACTTAAAAAAATTAAATGTATAAAAATGATATGACACAAGAATCATTGGTTATCTACAAACAAGATGGAAACCCGGCTCAAGGTTAACTCAGCCTTCCATCCTTCCAAGGTTGGTAAAATGAGGAGCCAGATTGTTGGGGGCAACACGCTGACTCTGTAAACTGCTCAGAGAGGGCTGTAAAGCACTATGAAGTGGTATATAAGCCTAAGTGCTATTGCTATTGCTATTATTACCTGTCTACATATAATACAGGTAGTACTCCATTTACGACCACAGTTGAGCCCAAAATTTCTGTTGTTAAGTGAGAGATTTGTTAAGTGAGTTTTGCCCCATTTTACGACCTTTCTTTCCACAGTTGTTAAGTGAATCACAGCAGTTAATAAGTTAGTAACCCAGTTGTTAATTGAATCTGGCTTTCTTATTGACTTTGCTTGTCAGAAGGTCACAAAAGGTGATCACATGACCTTGGGACACAGCAAGGGTCATAAACATGAACCAGTTGCCAAGCATATGAATTTTGATCACATGATCACATGGGGCGCTGCAAAGGTCGTAACTGTGAAAAATGGTCATAAGTCACATTTTTCAGTGCCATTGTAACTTTGAAGGGTCACTAAATGAATTGTTGTAATTTGAGGACTACCTGTACTAGAAAGATTCTCAGTATTGTTATGCCTTCATTAGCGAATCATATCAAACAAAGTTTATGCTGTCCTTGAGCTCATGCAAAATAGGTACTTCTGCCCTAGGAAGGTGATTGAAACTGCTTTGTAGAAGTTATAAATGAAGTTTTTAATACATTCAGAAATATTTAAATAACTATACATTTTCATTTTCAAGCATGTATATACCCAGCAAGAAGTGAGAGAGCTACTAGGCCGTTTAGATCTGGGCAATAGGACAAAAATTGGACAAAAGGGCTCATCTGGATTATTACGTGCTGTCTCTGCTTTTGGGATAGTAGGTAAGTTACTTTATTTTTATTAGTTTGTTTTAATAACAGCCAAGGCAGTGCAATTATTATTTTGGACATAAGCACAAAACACACGTATGAAGCAAAATTCAAACAAGAACTCTGCAAATAAGGATAGGGTAATAATTTGGAAGTTATGTGGATTCACATTTTTTGTGGATCAGTGGCATGTTTGATATGACCTTAGAAATCTCTCTTAATTTACCCTTGAAAATATGTAATCCATAACATATAAAATACTTGATTTGTGTTTGTGTGCTTGTTTAAATAAATACATAAATACATTTTTAGTTTGCTTTTCAGCATAAAAAATTATATGATCTCTATATCAATGGTAGAAAACATGTAGACATTTAAAAAAAAAAGAGTTTATAGACAGAATACCATCAAAGCAGATACAAAATATTTACACTCTCAGTAAAATAGAGCAGATTATTGTACCTAAAGGCTACTGGTTATACTCAACAATGTGTGATCAAAAAGCAGGTGTGCACAACAGACTTTTACTTTTCTTCTTGGACCCTGGTGAATTCATTAAGTGGTAATTAATTATCACTTAATACATCTATAACACAATAAAAATATCACATTTTAATAAAAATACTTCTAATATCCTTTTCATTTACGAAGAAAACAAGGCTAAATATAAACCTTCATTTATAATGGAAACAAAAGCTACAACTTTGATTAGAGCAGCGGTTCTCAACCTGTGGGTTGCGACCCCTTTGGGGGTCGAATGACCCTTTCACAGGGGTCACCTAAGCGCGCGCTAGCCCGCCATCTTGGTGCCACGTCCCCTTTGTCACCTCATCATGCGCGGGGAGGGGGCGGGGCAGGGTTCGCGGCAGTGGGTCGGAGGTTGCGGCATTAGGAAGGTTGAGAACCACTGAGCTAGATGGACATGATCTTGTAGACGACCCACACTCTGTCAAAGACCTTGGAGAGGAAGGTTGAGAACCACTGGATTAGAGAGTTTAGGCTGTGACATTTATTTATGAGAAACAGTGAAAAAAAGATAACATTTATAGTCTATTTTTTTTAAAAAAACCAGAAGGATTGTTTTTTAAAAAAAGCCTATGCTCAGCTCTTCAGAATTAAAAGTCTCAATTCTAAAAAAAAGATGCAAACAACATTCAAGAAAATATTTTCCCCAAAGAATTAAGATGATAAGCTCAGAATCAGTATGGATACTAACATTTGAAACGTGAACCACAATAGTTGATTTCAACTCATAGCTTCTGTTCAGAATACACATGCTCTTATGAAAGAGTTTACTGCTCAGTCCAATACTATTTTTCAGAAGTTGGATGGTGGAAAATGTTACATACATACTCTTATACAATGACTAATTTCTTGGAACTGATGCATGATATATTTGTTTTTGATAAAGTTAACAGTCTTACTTTCTTCAAGAACTACAAAGTAGCACTAATTGTCCAGAACACCTAAAAACGCCTTTTCCATATGTTCATGTCAATTTATATCCCTCTTCACTGTCAGGAGTAGAGGCCTGAAAATATTCAGACCCCCTTCACTTTTCTCAATTTTGTTATGCTGCAGCCTGATTTTACAGTTGTTGAACCTTAATAAGAGAGGTGACCAAGAACCCAATGGTTACTCTGACTGAGCTCCAGGTATCCTGTGTAGAGATGGGACAGAGTTTCAGAAGAATAACCATCACTGCAGCCCTCCACAGATCTGGACTTTATGGCAGAGTGACCAAATAGAAGCCTCTCCTCAGTGCAAAACACATGAAAGCCCACTTAGCGTTTGTTTCTCGCAATCTGAGAGTCCTTCAGGTGCTTTTTTGCAAACTCCAAGTGGGCTTTCATGTGTTTTGCACTGAGGAGAGGCTTCTACCTAGCCACTTTGCCATAAAGCCCGGATCGGTGGAGGGCTGCAGTGATGGTTGTCCTTCTAGAACTCTGTCCTATCTCCACACAGGATCTCTGAAGCTCAGTCAGAGTGACCATTGGGTTCTTAGTCACGTCTCTTAGTAAGGCCCTTCTCCCCTGATTGCTCAGTTTGACTGGACGACCAGCTCTTGGAAGAATCCTGATTGCGCCAAACGTCTTCCATTTGAGAATTATGGAGGCCACTGTGCTCTTGGGAACCTTCAGCGCAGCCGAAATTTTATTGTAGCTTTCCCCAGATCTGTGCCTTGCAGTAATCCTGTCTCTGAGCTCTACAGGCAGTTTCTTTAACCTCATGCCTTTTGCTCTGCTACAGTATGCATTGTCAGCTGTGACACCTTCTATAGAGAGGTGTGTGCCTTTCCAAATCATGTCCAATCAATTTAATTTACCACAGGTGGACTCCATTCAAGGTGTAGAAACATGTCAGCAATGATCAAGAGAAATGGGAGGCACCAGAGCTAAATTTCACTTGTTGTTGCAAAGGGTCTGAATACTTATGTCTATGAAATGTGTCAGGGTTTTTTTTGTAATAAATTTATAGACATTTCTAAAATTCTGTTTTCACTTTGTCGTTATGGGGTACTGAATGTAGATTAATGAGGGGAAAAATGAATTTCAACAACTGTAGAATCAGGCTCCAGCATAACAAAATTGACAAAAGTGAAGGGGGTCTGAATACTTTCTGAATGCACTATAACTGCTATTATAAATTAATGGCACCTTCTTCTATAGTATGGAATGGAAGGGTAAAAGGCATGATTACCACTTGCTTATTACTGAACTACTGATAGATAGAATAGAATAAAAATAGAATTCTTTATTGGCCAAGTGTGATTGGGCACACAAGGAATTTGTCTTTGGTGCCTATGCTCTCAATGTACATAAAGAAAAATAAAATACATTCATCAAGAATCATAAGATACAACACTTAGTGATAGTCATAGGTTACTAATAAGCAATCAAATAGTACTAGGAAACAAATAAAACAATATAAATTGTAAAGATACCAGCAACATGGTTATAGTCATAAGTGGGAAGAGATAGGTACTAGGAAGGATGAGAAGAATAATAGTAATACAGTTTTAGTAAATTATTTGACAGTGTTGTGGGAATTAGTTGTTAAACAGAGTGATGGTGTTCGGG
>QLTV01003764.1:3641255-3652039 GCA_003457575.1 Thermophis baileyi | reverse complement strand
AATTGTTTTTAAATGCTTTTATTATGTATCTTTTTAAAATGATAAGCACATTCCTCCCATCGACCAGTGAGGTCGCACAGTGTTGGTCTTCTTCAGGTCCCGTCTGCCAGACAGTGCCGGCTGGCGGGACCGCGGGGGAGGGCCTTCTCTGTAGCCGCTCCGACTCTGTGGAACCAACTTCCCCCCGAGATCCGTACTACCCCCACCTTACTGGCCTTCCGTAAAGCCGTTAAGACCTGGCTTTTCCGGCAGGCCTGGGGCCAATAGTTGCCCTGATTGGCCCATGCATGGTTGTGTGAATGTTTTATTTTAAATATAGATGTTTTTTTTAAATTGCTTTTATATGTTTTATTTTTTTATGATGTAAGCCGCCCAGAGTCCTTCGGGAGTTGGGCGGCATATAAATTTTATAAAATAAATAAATAAAATAAATAAATAAATACTGATTGTTCACTATCATTGGATTAACTGGTATTTTATTTCTAAGGAACTGTACAATTAGAAGAGACAGTACTGTAAATTAAAGCAACTTGTTTTGGATAACTGAAAACTTTTCAGAATGATGGTCAGTAATTTTTTTCAGATTTTTTTTTCCTTCTCCAAATTTTAGCTATAGCTATGATCTATCCCACTCCCTTCAATATAACCTTACAGTTTTGAGAATGCCTCTAGATGTACTTAAAACAGAAACAACACGAACTCGTCAAGAGTGTTTTGATATTTTTGAAGATGAGGGACTTGCGACTCAAAATGGAAATTGTAAGTATCCTTTCCATACAGCTAAGTCTAATTTTGTAATGCTTTTAATGCAGAGACATGAACCTCTTTAAGTTAATCAGTATTACACTGAAAGTGTTCAGAGTTAATAAAGAATTACATAAGGTATCGATTACACCTAGTTTGATTTTGAAAGCAAAACAATTTGTAAATTGTTTTGCTTTATTGATCCCTTATTTTGGTTAAGTTAGCATGTAAGTTAAGAGAATAATATAAACAAGTGATTGTTACTATTTTGCAAAAATACCTTTATATAAAGGATCAGTGGTTATGAATTTATTTATAAAGAAACATCTCCTGTGATATATAATTAATATCAATAGATACTAATGATAAATACTAATGGGAAAAAATTGTGGTTCTCTGATACCTTTGGGTTATAAACAATAATAATTGACTAAAAACCTTCAGTTTTTAGCTCAACCGTGTGAAGTAATTAAAATTAAATCATGCTTAATTATTTATACCAGGTATCTCTTCCCACAAGTTACTGCTGTAAATGTGTGAAAAATTCTCTTGAACTTCAGAATGTTTACAAGTTACAGATCATTATATCTGAAGGATATAAGCCTGGAAACATTCATCTAGGCCAGGGGTCACCAACCTTTCGGACCTCAGGGACCACTAAATTCATAATTTTAAATCCCACGGACCACTAATATGAATTTTTTAAAAAGATAAATAGTATTTAGTGCAATATAAAAATGCAAATAATTTTTCTGCGGACCACCAAAATTTTCTCCGGGACCACTGGTTGGTGACCACTGATCTAGGCAGTATGCAAATATAACATAGTTGTGAGGAAGATTGCATACGGATTTCATTCTATAAAGAAAGCAAATGGAAGCCCTTTTACTACTGATAACTTCCCTAAATGTAGTAGAAAAGGGCGCATTTGGTGTCTTCCTATTCTGTCAAATAGAAGATTGTAAGGTCTCATAAAGCATTTGGGTTGGTATAGAATTAGGAACAGTAGTCACTTTTCCTATGCTGTTGCCGAAAGCCTTCTGTCAACAGAGCAATACAGTGTGAATTCCACCAGTTTCTTAAAGAGCTGGAGAAGAGAGAGAGCTTTCTTGCATGCCTTTTTGTGTCAAGGAACATGCTCTCCAACAGTGGCTTATATCCTCTTCCCCTTTTTTCCCTTTAAAAAAGCACAGGCCTTGCTTGGCATTGTAGTGTAAAGGGAAGAACTCTACTGTATCAGATCAAAAAGTAATATAGATAAATATCTTGTTTCCAGTACCAGTGAACAAAATGTTTCTGGTGTTCTGATCTGTCTAATCTTATGCAATGATTCAGACATTATATGGCTCTTTCTGTTTGTGTCCCATAACATCCTTAGCATGGCCAGAACCTCTGGCCTTTGTTTATTCACCAGTTATATTGCAAGTTAATAAACACAGATACTTATCTAAATAGGTACTGCATGTGTGTGGTATAAACTTACAATGATCGATCTAACGTAAGGTTCAAAATAATGTTCTTATTGTTTTTGCAATAATTTTTCAGGTGTGTTTGGAATTTGCAGTGAACCTTACCGAAAATATGTATGGAATGGGAAATTGCTTGATGTTGTCAAAACTGCAGTTCATCGAGACTGGCTTTTGTATGTTATTCATGGATTTTGTGGGCAGTCGAGTATCCTTCTTCTGTTAGTTATTAATGTTTGTTACAGTAACAGCAAATTGCTATTCTAGAAAAAAACCTGAATCATGGTAACATACAATAAAGTCCTTCCTTAGGTTCTTTGTATGTGGCTATTAAACTCACCCACAAATTAATTAGCTGTTTGTAAAAGAACCTCTTAGATCTTAAGAGCTGGAAAACAAATTTTCAGTGTTCATCTACATGCAGATAATGAAGCACAATGAAGGAAAATTCTTATTCTAAGCATGCCTATTACGAGAAATTATGAATGGGGTTAGTGTTGCCAGTGAAGAAATAAAAGACCAAATAAAGACTTCATTTCCTACCACAATGACTGTGTCGGACTTCACTGTGAAATTTGCTTGCAATGGAATAATTGAGCATACTCCTTTTGGAGCAGATAGTAGAATAGCTAACAAAACTTAATTACGATTAAATGCATTTTTAATACAACCGAAAAATGGAAATGGATATACCAAAGTAATTGAGACCTTATTTATTATTTTAGAGTACGTATATAAATTTTCCTCTACTTGTAAATCAGTTGAAGAAGGAGCAATGTGATTTTTGTGCATTTTTTTGAAATAGTTTTTATTAAAAGATTTTACATATACAATAAGTATATTCAAAGAAAAAGACATAGTAAATGTGAAAGAGAGAAAAAAAAAGAGACAAAAGAGGTATAAAAAAACAGGACAGCAAACATGAACAGAAATATAAGAAATGGCTTCTGATCTTCCTCTTGGCAGTTATACATACAGTTTTAATCAAATCCCTCTCTTACATCATATTTCTCTTCTTTCTATAGACTATTTTTTTCTAATCAACAAAACCCAAAGTCAGGAAATCATTTTCTTTTTTAATATAAAAAGTCTAAAGAGTTTGCAGGCATTGATGAATGTCAATAATGACCTTTCCCTAATCAAAGAATTCAATTTGGTTATCTCAGCAGGTTCAGTCAATTTTACCAACTATTCATGACTGATAGTGCCAAATATTTCCATCTTTGTGCATATAATAGCTTTTGCCCAGTGATCATAAATTGAAATAATCTTCCAAGACTCTTTTCTAATTCTGGATCCATTAATTCTAAAGGGAAAAGGTCTGACTTTAATTGAATATTATTCTTTAGAATCCTTCGGATCAATGTGTTTATTTCATATATTTTTTTTTCATATTTACCAAGCGTGATAAAATGTCCCTTCATGTTGCCCATATTTACAACAGACCAGGGGTGAAATTCAAAATTTTTCCCTACCGGTTCTGTGGGCGTGGCTTGATGGGCGTGGCAGGGGAAGGATACTGCAACATCTCCATTCCCACCCCACTCCAGGGGAAGGATACTGCAAAATCTCCATTCCCACCCCACTCTGGGGCCAGCCAGAGGTGGTATTTGCCAGTTCTCCGAACTATTCAAAATTTCCGCTACCGGTTCTCCAGAACCTCTCAGAACCTGCTGAATTTCACCCCTGCAACAGACACTTAGAATACCTGGATATATTCTAGATAGTATTGCTGACATCAGTTACCAATGATACTTCATTTTATACTTTTGTAGTCAGTCTTTCCTGGCTTTTGGCATTTTTCCCACTCTTCCTTACAAAAATACAGAAATATTCTTCAAGGAAAACTAGGAAAAATGCCATCATGTTAATATTTAATTGAATCTGTTCTTTTTGTCTATAGAGATTCTCAGGCATCCAGGTCATGGTTGTCCCAAAGGTGCTTTTTCGAAAGGTCACTGGACTTTGCTTTTCCTTGAAGACGTTTCACTTCTCATCCAAGAAGCTTCTTCAGCTCTTCGTTTTTCCTTGAAACATCTTCAAGGAAAAACAAAGTCCAGTTGCCTTTCGAAAAAGCACCTTTGGGACAATCTGTTCTTTTGTTTGGCCACATAATATTTACTCTACTAGTGGCTGTCGCACAACCTCAGAGCATAATAAAGCCATTCCATGATTAATAGTTGGCAAGATGATATTCTAGTAGGGATTTGTTTATTATCTTGTCCTGAATTCAACAGCTTAAATTTTTTGTCTTTTTAAGCAGTGTTTCTCACAGTTGAAATTGCCAATTGAAATTAATTAGCATTTTTTAAAATAAACTTTACCCTGATTTGCAAGAGTGAATTGCCTTCATTTTCAAATCTTTGGATAGTTGCTTAAAGGAATCCATGGTTATTAAAATAGAAAAAACAACAACCACAAGCAGAGATTTAGAAGAGTCAGAGTATTTATTTACCTCTGAAAGTCTGGCTAATTGTGCCATAGGAGTAATGAGTAACAGTTTTGGAGGCCTTATTGATATTTACTATGTTTTTCGAAAGCAACACTGAATCAATTGGAATGGTGTCCAAGCTTCTGCACCTGCTGTATTCACTGCTTTCTTATTTTGAATCTTAAAATGGTTGAATGTACTTCAGATTTCCCAAAAGATACAACATTTAATTTTGTATCATGCAGAGGTTATGTTAACCTGTGTTTACCAAGGGAGGCACAAAACATACAATTTGAACAGCAGTGCCTGATATTTTTGCATTCAATTCTAAAATAGAATTTCTGCCTTTCTTGTTTTTTGTTAGGGTAGTTTGAAAGATTAAAATGTCATGTTGCTAGACTAAAAGAACATTCTTTTTTACAAAATGAGAACTGTATGCTTGCTCTGTGTTTATGTATATGCCAGGACTAAAAGGAAGTTTAAAAAAAGAATGTGGGGTAGTGAATGACATATATTTATATACCTTATCTTGGATTCCAAGAACTGCTTATTTATGGTCGTCCAGTGTATGTCACTTTGATAGCTAGAAGATCAAGTAAATTTGCTGGAACACGGTTTCTAAAGAGAGGAGCAAACTGTGAGGTAATACATATAATAGAGATTTTTTTCATTGTTGTATGAAAATGTTGCATGAGATGTACTTTGCCCCCACCCCGCAGGCTTGGTCTTGGTGGTAACTGTGTTTTGCCATTTAGGCAAATCTAAAAAAAAATTCTAAATCATATTTTTTCTTATTTTGGGAAAGTGTATATCATGAGGTCCAAGACAAGCTCTAGTTTATACTTCATTTGTTTTGTTAATATGATCAATCATCTTAAATAAAATTACAAAATTTCTGCATCTATTATTGTTAGATGCAGTGATTCCAGGTTTTTCAATAGACTTATGTGTATTGCAGTTTTATGATTGCAGTTTTTGTGTGCCCAGAGAAATGTTCATTTATGCGTTTCAGATTTAAGATTACTCTGACAAAACACTGACAAGTTAGTAGAATTTAGATTTTTATCATAAATCCACAGGAGCATCAAGGTCAAACATTAATCGGGTTGCAAACCTAGGGACTTATTCAAAACTCCTTGACCTTTTTTTTTAATGTCTGGAAATATATTGATACTCATTTACGCAAGCAAATTTCTTAAATATACATTAAAGTGGAAGGCCTTTCCCCCCCTGAGTTTTGGAGATCAGTAATTGTGGTATGATATTTTTTATCTCCTGTGGGCTATCTCTGTTCTAATGGTATCACCCTTCATTCTTTTCCTCTGTCTTCCAATTGCCCCATGGACACTTCAGATAACCGAACCCCAAGCAAATGTGAATAATATCTAAGAATTGTAGATATTAAGAACGTATGTTATTAGTGGTAGTGTATCCATCAGTACAATGGCACTTCTGAATTAACCATATGAATATAGAATTTAAGTAGAGCTATATTTAATGTCATGATCATCTGCCTCACTCCATCAATATCAGTCTATTGTATAGCGAAGTGATTTTCTGTTTCTAGTTGCACAGCAGAATTCTTTTCAGGGGACCACGTTGGGGGATGCATAGTTAGATACTTCTGAAGCACAGTGTTCTCCTGCAGTCATGATACTGTATCTGGTTTGGAGTAACTGTAGATTTCGGAACAGAAGGAAAAACTACAATTTCAGTGTAGATGAGAGCAAAATGAAATTAGTGAGACATTTTTCCAAATAATCTTATTTGGAAAATTATTGTTGAATGATTAAGACAATGCCACGATTAAGACAATTGAGTGATGAGACTTTTGAAGATGATGTTAATAATTTGAAGTATCATAAAGATACTGCTTTTTTCATGCAGGGAGATGTAGCGAATGAAGTAGAAACTGAGCAAATACTTTATGATGCTTCAGTAATGTCATTTTCTGCCGGAAGCTATTCATCTTACGTCCAAGTGCGAGGTTCGGTCCCTCTGTATTGGTCTCAGGACATATCGACTATGATGCCTAAGCCACCAATTACGCGTACGTAGATTGTGTGTAGATTATTTGCTGGTAAATTACTGATTCTTGTGCTTCTAGATGTAGTTTCAAGATGGAGAAATAATATTTTGACCAGTCATAGCTAATTGTAAATTGTACTGGTAAAAGTTTTCTAAGTGATAACATTAATATATACTCTGATTATGCAATCTATACTACCACATACTGGGATAGTGGCCATGAATCCTGTTAATATTTTATACTTAAGGCATTTTAAGACATAGACAAATATATTTTCTTCCTCATACCCACACTTTTAGCATACCTCTTTCTTCTTTTCTAAGAGCAGCCAGCTAGTCTTGCAGATAACCTCCCAATTTAAATTTAAATAGGCAGGATCATGTTGTTATATCAGGGACAGAGCTTGTGTAGGTAGGTAGTGAGGGAAAGGCTATTCTTTCAAAATAAATATATTAATTAGATACAATACGAGGATCAGCTTTCTTAAAGAGGCTGGAATAGAATAGAATAGAATAGAATAGAATAGAATAGAATAGAATAGAATAGAATAGAATAGAATAGAATAGAATTCTTTATTGGCCAAGTGTGATTGGACACACAAGGAATTTGTCTTTGGTGCATATGCTCTCAGTGTACATAAAAAGACAAGATACATTCGTCAAGAATCATGAGGTACAACACTTAATGATTGTCATAGGGTACAAATAAGCAATCAGGAAACAATCAATATTAATATAAATCGTAAGGATACAAGCAACAAATTACAGTCATACAGTCATAAGTGGGAGGAGATGGGTGATAGGAACGATGAGAAGACTAATAGTAATAGCATCCTTGTGCTATTCTCCTAGCAAGTAGTACCTCTTGCAAGACTCTAGGGGGCTCTGATTTTTAAGGAAGTTCTGTTTGTTTGTGGAGTGTGTGGGGCTTCCTTAAAACACTGCCCCCTACAGTCTCAAGAGAAGTACTACTTACTAGGAGAATAGCACACAGTTGCCCTGAGGTTGGCAGCTTCTACAAGAAAGCTGAGCTTCACATTGCATTGCATCACATGGGAGCAGGTCAAAGCCTGGGGAGCCCTGAGGGACAGGAAACAGGGCACTGGGTGCCTCAGGGATGGGGGAGTCATTGGGAGGCCCTGGGCAGGCAACCCTGGCCCCATGCTTCTAAGGGCCTCTCCCACCCCTGAGGCACCTGGTGCTACACTTAACAACCCACATGCTCATTTAACAATTGAAGGGGTCATTAGGTGAGATGCTTCACTTAACTATAATGGGTAGGCTCCATTACAGTTGTAAATTGAAGGCTACCTGTAATAAATATTACCCGCTGCAGGGCTGGGTGTAATGTTTGACCAACAGAGCTATGACAGTTTTTTAGAAATTCAATAATATATTATTTAGTTAACTAGCTATTAAAAGCATATACTTATCTTTATTACCTATCACTTACATAGAAAAATGAGTGTTTCTTGCTTCTTCCTGTTTGCTGCTTAAGTTAACAGAACAGAACTTAAAAGACATATTGGACACCTAAAAGACATAAAACTATTGCTGCTTTGTTGTCTTTTTTTGCTCACAAATAGAAAAGATAAGTAATATTGTGTTATTGAATTATGGATTTGTTTGGCCTATCTAAACTAGTTATATAAGATGGAGCCAGGGGATAAAAAATATGATGCACTGTGTGTTTGAAAATTCATCAAAAAAGAAAGTAAAAAGCCAATTGTACTGTATACAAGTAGTGTCACTTCATTGATCAAGTAAAACTTCAGATACTGAAAATAAGAAAAAAAATCCCTCTTTTCCCTTTATCCCATCTACACTGCCCAGTTGGTTAAGCTTTTTGAACAACATCGTAAGTGGTATAGGAAGCTGTAGAAAGAAGTAAAAATCATTGGAAATTGTACCTTTGCTGGTTGCACTTTGATATGAGAGTGGCTCAAACTGTTCTACCATCAAAGCGATAATAACTGACTGCAATCCATTATTTGTTCAGGTTTTTTCTTGATGAGATCGTTAAGTTATTAGGTAAAATTGAAAGGGTCAGTATTGCATACATACCATTCTGAACTCCAGGAGAAACAGCAAAATATAAATGCAACAGATAAAACCATGGTGACGTGGGAATTCTGTTTCTGTTACAAGGTCATGCTCATTCATCTCATTAGAGCTAATTCAGAACCTATGACTTTTATATATACTTCTGTGTAGCCAAAGTAGATCTGAAACCAGAGTGCCCTTCTGCCCTGAATTCTTTCAAATATCGTATTCCATCACTGAGAGCCAAGTGAGTTGTTGGGAAGTATTTGCTTAACATGCATCTCAGTACTCTTTTTTAGCATTATTGTCCAGCTTATTATTTTTTATGTGTATGTTATTTCACAAAAGAACTTTGCATAACAATATAAGCAGTTCATGTGCGTGGGGGAGATCACTTCACTTTCCAGGTTTAGAAAATTTTATTAAAAAATAGATGAGAGGAAAACAGTATCATCTGTCTTGAAAATAAGCTCCATGACTTTCCATCTGCTTTGTAGTTTCAATGAGGATTGCTAAATATGAAATGTATAGCATATTAAAATCAAATAAGAGCATAGGACTCTGTTCATCTAATATGAATTACTGTTTTTCTAGTGGATCAGGCAGACCCATTTGCTCATGTAGCTGCTCTTCACTTTGATCAAATGCTTCAGAGATTTGGCTCTCCAATCATCATTTTGAACCTTGTCAAGGTAAACAGTTTTGCTTGTGCTAATTCCTAAATGTTGTCAGCTCTTGGGGAGAGACCATAAAGACCAAGATCTTGTCATTCAGAAAAATCAAGATAAATTAAATATCTATTAAACCATTCAAAGATATTACAAAACGTGTTAATGTACTTGGGATCATTTTCCTGTTTTATTTTCAGGTAAATATTGTGAAATATTTTTGCTTTATGACTAATATTTTAGTACATTCTAATTATTCACTTTATCAATCTCCTTGAACATTTTTAATGCTGACTATAAGCTGTATTTATTGAAGATATTATTGTTACTACCCTATGTAGGGAGACTTGTATTTACTTCTATTTTCCAATCCATGTAGCATTGCCATGGAAAGCTGCTACAAAAATTATTTGGCATTTCAGAGACAAGTTCTCAGAGCTGTGCTTCCCGTTCACAGTGCTATTTTTTTAATTGTAACTTGTCAGTGAGTAAAATCAATTATTTCTTTTGATAAAGAGTTTTAAATTATTTAGTGCAGTGTTTTATGTGATCAAGAATTTCTGTCATCTTAAGGATTTCAGCTATGTCTTTGCATATGTGAAAACTGAGTACATTAATACATTTTAAAATATAATTCCTAAATGTTTCTAAATGTGCCAGAGGATAGAATCAGTTCTTATAATAAATTTTGTTTCTTCTAAATACTTTGCAAGGAATAGATTTCTTAAGAATCCACAGTTAGCATATGTATATATCCTACATAAATAAAGATTTTAGCAAATGATACATGGATGTATATATTTCTAGGCACTGCTGGGAGGAAAGGATTACCTCTGAGGAAATATGCAGAGTTAGAGTGAAAAAACCAATGACAAAATCAGTTTGGAGATTAACCCTTACTATCCCACAGATAGTAAGGGAATTAAGAGATTAAGGGAATAAATGTTTTTAGTTCTTCAGTATGAATTGAATGGAGAAAACAGATGTTTATATGAAGCAAAGTTTTTAAAAGTTGCCATGAACTTGCTAAAATTGAACTTGATAATAAGCAATAATTTATCATTATGGGAAAAATCTGTAGAGGTTCTCAAGTTGGAATGCTTCTTTTATTCCTTCTATGCAGAGGTGGGTGTTGTGACCCAGCGCGGCAAACCCCCAGAAAGCGACACACACACACATTGTTATTTAAACAAAAAGGCTTTAATACTAATAATTGCTTAGTATTAAAGTGAATACTAATTCTTTGCCAAAGTGTTTGTTTTCAAGCACAGAACACTTTGGCCGGGATTCCAAATATGAAAGACACAAGCAGGTCATTAAGTCCATCAAATATAATTACTTGCTGAAGTTGGCCAAGAGCCCGGACTGGAGTCAATCCAACTGATAGGAACGAAGTTCAAAAGG
>QLTV01003764.1:3600628-3641215 GCA_003457575.1 Thermophis baileyi | reverse complement strand
GAGGAGACCTCCTTCTACACAGCCACTCTTGCCGGCTAGCTGCCCTGCGTGCTCTGGCATCAATCAGAGGCCCCTCCTCTTCACTGGAGTCACTGGACTCCTGCTGAGGAGGTGCAGAAGGCCCTGATTGCGCATCGTCCTCTGGCCCTGCTTCCTCTTCGGTCTCGGACTCCGGTGCCGGCGCTACAGACCGCTCTTGCCACCCTATGGACTGTTCCTGTTCGTCCGGATCCATGAGCAGCTGCACGGGATGGGGGCAAGCCACAACAGTGGGTTGTTACTGGTTCTATCCAGTTCTTTAGAACCGTTAGTAACTCGGCAATGACGTCATGGAGCCGGTTCTGTCGGTGTCTCTGTGGGTGCCGCCATCTTGGATTTTGCTTCTGCGCATTCGCAGAAGCTATTTTTTGATTGCTGTGGGCGTGCGCGCAAAGCGCGTGCACGCACACGGCGTGACCCTGAGCAAACCGGCAGCAAAAGGATCCAGAACCCACCCCTGCTTCTATGTTAGAAGAGAAAATTGAAAGTTTTCAGTAGTGATCAAAAGAAGGTATCAATTGTATTATAAAATCATAATTTTCATAGTTGATTTACTTGCCCAGTTCCAAATCTTAGTTTGTAAAGGTTGATCTTAGTTTATGATTTTAACATGAGGCTAAATTGCTCTTTTATACGGAAGGATGGGGGAAGAATAACAGTAGTGTTCAGTGTACATTGTGGCATGATATCAATGAATCATCAATCCATCAAGTTCAACATTGTCTATGCTGATTGGCTAGGAGTTTTTTGAGCCCTATCTGGAGATGTCAGGGTTTGAAGGTGAGATTCTACTACAGAGAGTTTGGTCTAGTCCAAGCTTGTGGCCCCTCCGTCCTTAGGGAGATCTTTTGCAAGTTACCACTATAAGAATGTTGCACCATTTCCGATAGTCAACTGGCATGCCTTAAACTTGCATTCTAATAGAATTAGCATTAATACATTATTAATGTAACTTATTTTAAACCACTGTATATGGCAATATTTTACATTTCTGATTTTATAAACTTGTACTAGAACTGAATTGACATAATTTTAAAATCAAAAATAATGTTAAAGAGCAAGAATTCCAGTCTATTTTAACTCTGTCAACACTTGAAGCAAAACTGTATCTAAAATTGTTTCATTAGTAAGTAACTCTCCTAACTCTTCTTTTGTCAGCAACCACTGAAGAGAAAACTTAAGCATGCAATATTTTTTTTCCATTTTCTTTCTCACCCACATTAATTAACAGGTTGTCCCTTTGATCACTTTAGAACATAAATTACTCACTGAGAATGACACAGTGGGGGGGAATGAAGTAAATAGTTAATTTATTTTCACTTGCTTTGTTGCAAGTTTCTTACAGAACAGCTGCTCAAGATCCTATCTGACATTCCAAAAAGCCATTTATCTGACAGAATATACATATCCCGTAGGAGTATTTGAATGCTATTCTTGCTTACAGCCTGTCAGCTTTACTAATGGCTGAGCCAGGGAAAAAGATTAGTGTTGTTATGTTTAAACGCTATACAACCAAGTTACACAGGTACATGATGTGAGGTCCCTCAGAGCCAAAAAGCTTATAATCTGAATAGAGGCAAGTATTTTAGCTGCCATTGTTCATAGGCCTTAAGGTCAAACCCAGTGACATAAAAAGAATGATATAGAAAAGAAACTAACTTAGTAAGATACCACCCTAGTAACAAGTCATGCTGTTAAATAACCTGCACTTTCTGATTATCCCCAATTTTCCAAATTATTATTAGAATTAGAATTCTTTATTGGCCAAGTGTTGTGGCCCACCAGCGACCCATGCAGCTGGTTGCGGACTCCGACAGCGAAGAGGCTGTTGTGATGCGCCAGCAGCCTGTGCAGCTGGTACCTGAGTCGGACAGTGAGGAGGTTGGTGGGGACTCGGTGCCAGAGGCGGAGATTCTGCCAGGGCCTTCAGTACCTCCAGAAGCTCCCATCAGTGACAAGGAAGAAGAGGAGGAGCCTATTCTTAATGCACGGGCACGCAGAGCTGCTAAGAGGCAAGAATGGTTACTCAGGGGGAGGTCTCCTCGGGAGTAAGGCTTTGTGCTAATTGGCCACTCCCTTAGCCTATTTTAGTAGTGACCACGCTCGACCACATTGCAGGAAACAACTCTGTTCATTCCACGTATTGCCTTGGTCTTTGAAACTTCTGTTCGTCTCTTGATTCCAAATGGCATTATTTTTCCTGCTCATAAGTCTGGGCTTTCTGCCAACTTCAGTAAGTTTGAGTGCCTGTTATCAGATAGCCTAATTTGTTGGACTTCTTTGATTCTTTGTGCTTGGACTCTTGCCAACTGTTAAGACGTTAATTAACAGTTGGTGCACTGAAAGGACTTATTTATGATTTCAAGGACTTTAACAAACATGACTGCTAAGAGAGTATTAGTAGTTTAAAGAGTATTAAACAAGGTTTGTTTGTACGTTGCTTGTGTTGTTTTTCTCGGTTCAGCAGCTGGGACAGAACACCAAGTGTGATTGGATACACACAAGGAATTTGTCTCAGTTGCATAAACTCGGTGTACATCCAAGCAATAAGTGATAATCATAATCATTATATTCCTTTGTACATTTTTGGGGGGGGGGCAAAGAAAGCATGTAGAAAAAATATTTTAATAGTGAAGAGTTCTGATGTATCTAAAGAATGTCTAAAAAACCTCAAACAGATATGCAAGCTTCCTATAGAAGCTTGGGAAATTGAAGGGAGTGTGTCAGCTGTTTGTTACGAAGAAAAGTTTCTCCTCTGAGAGGACAGAAGTGGAGAAGATGTGAAGTGATTTTATGATCTCTGTCAATTGTTGCTTCCTTGGTACCCTAGAATCCCTCATGGGATTGTTGATACTACAGATAAAATTACTGAGTGCATAGCATATGTGCAGCATTACTTAGTATATCATTGTTTATATTAATAGCTAACTAGATAAACATGTTTTCTAGGTGATATAGTTATGGGTAGGCAGAGCATGCTTAAAGCCAACATTGAAAATAAGTGATGTTAGATATCTGTGAGGGTTCTTTGCTCTCCAAGGACTGAGCACAACACAGCATACCAAATATTTTATTGCAGCACACACCTTCCCTAATAATAAGGCCAGTGCTCTGAGTCAACTCCATCCTTCTAGGATTTTGCAAAGTGATGTTGCCACGTAACTATGTCTTTAATACTCAAGCTCTTTGTATTCAGTCTATTAATACTCAGTTCAAACAAAATCTCAGAGTCTTTAACGTAGCATCAACCTTTGGCTTTTTCCAAAAGTTTTTATATTACTTAAAATGGGGTGCTATTTCAGTGTGGTTACTCCTTTTCTAGTTGCTGCTGAGCTCCAGATAAAGCTCCATGCAGGACTCCCACCAGAATATCCTGCTCACCATAGTTAAGTGGTCCTGGCGGGTTGACCGGTAGTCTTCTTGCCTGCTTATAATAGCTGCCAATCTCCAGAGGTTGCCTCCACTTCCCTGTCTGTACATTAGCTTATCTCCTTTTCTACACTCCTCCTCACTTTTGTTAGTGTGTGCTTTTCTTAGCTAAGAACCTGTGTGACGTGAAGCTGCCTCCGGACATCAGCAGATCCTTCACAAAAGCAGATCGCATCCCAACTTCACTCCCCCTCACCACATCTGAGTTCACATATGACTTCAAATGTCTCTATTATTGGTAGAGGAAAGCTGGGATTCAGCCCAAAGTGCTTTCTATTGTAGCTTTTTAGAAACGGGAAAAGAAAGGAAGGACGTGTCAAATAAGGGTAAAAGGTTATTTAAATAATCAAAACTCAGTTCTGGAGAATTGCTGGGAAATCAGAAAGTAGCAAATGAAACAAAATTTCCAACTACAATAAAAATGTTAGTTAAGAGTCTGTTGTTTGTGGTAAAACATAACTAGTGATGATAGTCCCTGTAAATCTCAGCATATAGTAGCTATATGGCTGGTTTCGTTCACAGAGGCTAAACAGAAAGAGATCTCCTTAATACTTAACCTCCAGAGAATTCCAGAGTTGTAGGCTGAGCTGGGACAGTACAGGTAGTCCTTGAATTACAACCACAATTGAGCCCAAAATTTCTGTTGCTAAGCTAGACAGTTGTAATTTTGCCCCATTTTATGACCTTTCTTGCCTCAGTTGTTAAGTGAATTACTGCAGTTGTTAAATTTGTAACACAGATGTTAAGTAAATCTGGCTTCCCCTTTGACTTTGCTTGTCAGAAGTTTGGAAAAGGTGATCACGTGACCCCAGGACACTGCGAATGTCATAAATATGAGTCAGTTGCCAAGCGTCTGAATTTTAATCACGTGACCACGGGGATGCTGCAGTGGTTGTAGGTGTGAAAAATGGTCATAAGTCACTTTTTTCAGTACCGTTGTAACTTTGAACAGTCACTAGATGAACTGTTGTAAGTTGAGGACTATCTGTAAGATACCATCCAGCATACACATGTGAGCTGCATTCACTACCAAATCCATGAGCTCCTCTCCCCCTAATTCATATGAATTGCTTAAAGTGCTCTTATAAGGAAACATTCACAGCAAGCCAAATTGACCCTGAGCTAGGCAACAGAGGGAGGAATCAGTCAGGAACAAGTGGCTCAGTAAACCAAATGGTTTATATTCCCTGACCATATCTCAAAGATAGTATAGCTAGTATGCTAACCTAGAGAGGGATAAATAATGACACTCAGATGGGTTTAGTAAAACCATTGCACTGTCATGCAGTATCATTTGTACAGTGTCTGCCTTTTTTTGGGTCTTGTCTTTGAAAAGTAGTGGGTCGAAGGTATATAAACCGTGGTTCTGCTTTTGCTCAGGTCTGCTCAGCAAGCTGCCAGTGTTTTGTTGGGAGCCTGGTGTACATTGTAATTGTTTGCATACTTAATCAATTTATGTTGTAACTTTAAGGCAGGGATATCAAACTCGATTTCATTGAGGGCCACATCAGGGTTATGTTTGACCTCGGAGGGCCGGGGTGGTGGTGGTCAGGGATGGGCGTGGTGATGGTGGCCGTGGCCGGGGTGGCCGTGGCCATGGTGGCTGTTTCACACAGGCTCAAGATGCATTTTTTCCCCTTCTTTCTTTCCACAGTTCTTTACTATAACCATTTTCCTATCTCTTCTACCAGATATTACTGGCAAACATTTATTACTTATTCTTCATACTCCACTAAACTTTTTATTTCTAAATGTATACCCCCTTGTTTAATAGTAAATTGCTTTTCCAGGCAGAAAAGCTATTTATACTATTGTATTTTTATTATTCAACTAATAATAAAAATACAATAGCATAAATAACATGATAATACAAGATCTAACAGCAGAGGTAAATTTCCAGGATAGTAAATAGAAATGGCTGTCAATTGTAGATTGTTGATTGTAGATTAAATGGACCTACAGTATGTAAAATCTGGCATTAAACTGTAGTATTAACATAGGATGTTGCTTGTTTTCTATCCAGATCAGGCACTTACTTGAGGCCACATAATTGTAATCCAGTCCAATCCAGTCCTCCCGCAGCACTCTGCCGGCCGAAAACGGGCTGCGCGGGGCCTGCAGCCCGTTTTGGCCGGCAGAAACACCGCAGGCCGGTTCTTTGGTATTTCCAGGCCGGCCCTGCAGGCCAAATTTAAGCAATTTTAATCTGGCCCGCGGGTCTTGAGTTTGACACCCCTGCTTTAAGGTGATATGGTTGTTTTATGTGAGCCAGGTTTTGACCACCACATTTTGGTGCCATGACTCAGATTGTCTATCTGAGTAACAACTTTTGGTTGTTCTGTAAAATATAGAATAAAAGAGCTGTCAGTTGGCAAACCATTTAATTCTATCTGATACAAAGTGTCTTGTCATAACTTTGGCGGTTGTGTGCCAGGATCAAAGATCTGTAAAGCTTTTAATTTTTAAGTATTCTCTTTGGCAAAAAGGTTCTTTGATTCATAGTTTATCACATATAAATTTAAGGTTTTTTTTGACACAGCAGTCTTTATATGTTGCATTGTTAAGTTGTGCAGACTAATTCTAACACACACAGAAAAAAACAGTCTGAAACTGGATGTGTCTGTTACTAAACCAAGAGGCAGATGGAAAATCTATCTCCTATATCTAAGAAAGAAAAACTTTAAACTTATTGTACCACATTCTGCCCCAAATCTGGCAATAATACAGATTGGATTCATGTTACCTTAAAGCAATTGCTTCATTTCTATGTAAATTACCAGCAAGATGAGTGGCCTGATGTATTGCAGATGGCTAAGTTCACAAATGACAACATGCTGACGTAGCCATTCAGAACTTATTTAGTTACCGACCATACATGTCGGCATCTTGTGCCTTATCCTGCTTTTTATCTGATGCCTTACATTTTCTATAGAAATTTCAGGCAATCAGCTGGATTTTTTTTCCAAAACTTCAAAGAAATGTACTGCTGACCATCACAATCAAGAACAGTTCTCATTGCTATTAGGGCTTTCTACTTAGTTCTTACCTTACAGATGCTTTTCCAAGAAACCAGATTCCAAATTTATTGGCCTGTTCCCTGGATTAGCACAAATCAACCCCGTTGTTGTTCACCCTTTCATTGCTTCCTGATCTTTGAATATATTCTTTTCCCCTTACACTCTGTCCAACCTTCCCAGTCTCAATTATAGGGAGGATGAATTTGTGGTGAAAACTCTTGGGTTCTTGAGACTGGAGGGCCAGACTGGAATATCTGGTTCATTGGAAGATATGAACAGAGGCTCAAACAGACTCTGGGAAGCAGCAAAGGATATCCAGGCATGGGGCCTTCTTCAACGGTTCCATTTGCCATATCCTAACTGGCCTTGCAATGTTGCCATATCACTTACTTACTCTTGTTCTGTCAATGAACAGAACAACAAGCATTCAAGGATACAAGAACTACTTTATTGTAGAAAAAATAATAAAGTTATTACAAAACAATCCAAACAACTGCAACTGTGTCTCGGATATCAGTTCTATTATTATGAAATCAAGCTTTAAATTCTTATGCCTTTATTTCCTGCCATGCAGTGCAATTACCTTAAACCCACTCTCTTTTGGGCGCAAGGGATAATTTCCATCTGTCTTGCTTTGTTAACACACTAACACACAGCAGTTGATCCACTCATAATAATAATCCTGTTGATGTCAGCCAAATGTGACAATAATAAAACCAAACCATAGGAAATAGTGTTCCAATTCCTGAATTGTATTTCCAACAAGTTGATTGAAACCAATCCATATTCTCTGAGGTGTCCAATGGTCATAAAGCCATTTTTTATGTTTTATTAGCCTCATCATAAGTTCACAGACATTTTACATTGTTTAAATTGATCTCCCTTGGTTTACAAGGACAAAAACTTTCAAGATTGTTATTCCATAGTTTTTCTCTTACTGTGTCCCAAAGGTGCTTTTTCAGGAGGCAACTGGAACTTACTTTATATTCCTTGCAGACAGCTGGTAATTTGCATCCTTTTAGAGGGTCGTTGAAGCACTTGGAGGTTTATCTGTGTCCTCAGGGTCACCTGAGTTTCTGGTTCCTGTAGTCTGCAATTTTTCCTCTGGAAATCCAAATTGGGATGAACACCCTTTGAATGGTGTGGGAGTAGGAATGGATTTCCAGAGGAAAAATTGCAGACTGCAAGGAATATAAATCCTTCCATTCCCTACTATCTTGTCAGAGCTGAAGAAGCTTCTTGGATGAGAAGTGAAACGTCTTCAAAAGAAAAAACAAGAAAGTCCAGTTGCCTCCTGAAAAAGCACCTTTGGGACAACCATGACCTGGATGACTGAGAATCTCTATAGACTCTCTTACTGTGTGTTTACTGCATATGCACACTGAGAAGCACAAGGTGATCTGCATGTGCTTCTCTCTGGATCCCATGACCAGAAAAGAAGGGGGCTTAGAATGGGGGAGACAGCAACATCCTGAGCAGCTACCCAACTATCTCTCCCACTGGTTGCATTGGGGGCAATCTTTCCTTTTGCTGTTTTGCTTTGCAGCCTTGTCCTGATTTGGCCCATTTTTAACTCGATCTTACTTTTCCAATTTATCCCCTCAGTCCAAAGCTGGTCCTATTTGGGCTGAGCTGTAAAATCATCTACAGTATAATAGCTGTTTGAATTGGCTTTGGAACATTAACTTGCTAATGGGTGACCAGACAAAGTTCTGAATTCCTTCTTTTGTACAGCCATGAGCATTTTAGTAGAGTCAGAATGCTGTGTGGGAATTGGAGGATGAAGATAGAAAACTGAAAAAGAGAAAGAATGAAATCGACTTGAATCTAAAGCATTCCCAACATTTTTGAACCCACTTGTTTAATCATAAACGTTCTGTGTTGTAAAGAAGGCAGGTACGAAATTTCAAGGAAACGTTTGCTTTCATTCAGTATTTGAGTATTTGAAGCACTCCTTCAATGAAATTCCACTAAATGCTACGGAAGCAGTGATGCTGCACTGTGTTAGCATAGCCATTTTCTTGGCATTCAGTAAATGTCTATGCACATTACGCGTGTGCATAGAAGTTATGTCTGTTGAAGCAAAGAGGAATGGACTGCCTCCATTAATTGGAAGCACTGAGGAAGAGAACCTGATTCAGTATGTTTGGGGGGGGCACTCAGCAAGCAGAACTGAGCAGATCAAAAAGGTACCACTTCATAGAACTCTACCCTAACTTATAGCATTTATGTTGTTAAAGTGTACAAAACAGATAACAATGTATTTTTCTTTATCATCTGTGTAATAAATTGCAGATTAACTGAGGGTAAGAAGGAAGGCTGGCAGTTTGAGACCCAAGCACCACGTGACGGGGTGAGCTCCCGTTCTTGCCTCATCTTCTGCCAACCTAGCAGTTCAAAAGCATGCAAATGCAAGTAAATAAATAGGTACCACTTCAGTGGGAAAGTAACGGCATTGTGTGCATCTCAATGTATAGTCATGCCGGCCACATGACCACGGGAGCATCTTCAGACAACTCTGGCTCCTTTGGCTAGGAAAGGGAGATGAACAGTAGTACCCTGTAGAGTTGGACATGACTGGGCAGGAGAAACCTTTACTTTTTTTTTTTTAAAGAAGATTTAGCTTCTTGAATCAGGCTTTCTTAGCAACATCAAATTGATGCTATGATTATTAAAACTAAGGGAGGATGCTGTTCCTTTGAGACAACAAAGAACTAATCGTTCAGTTAAACAGAACTAAAGTAGCATTTGTACAGGTATTGTGCCAGTGTGCTTATTTAGTAAGTTAAAGACTTTTGAAAAAATTAAAAGGTAAATGAACAATTACAATAGTTGAAAAATAAAGGAAAACATGCTTCACATAGCCTATGGGCAAAAACTAGACTAGTATCCTCTGGGACATTAAAGGTGGAACAAGTGTTGGCAGAAGAAGTGGGGAAAAGTTAATGGCTAGAACTCCATGCTCTTTCTAGCCATCATTGGATCAACTGGGAGAAAAGAAGCTACTCATTTGCTAAGGAAGTAGCAGTCCAGGATGAAATATAGGGCAGTAACCTACCACAAGAAGAGTCATGGTACCAGGCACCATAACAAAATAGCTGGGGATGTCTAGCAAGTGAATCTCCTGGAGGGACTTTAGACAGCTTAGGACAGAAAACATAGCTTTAAAATATAAAATATAGGGGTGCATTTGTAGTGGGTGGAGATTTATCCATTTCGTCACTCAAAATATTATAGATGGCCCATACTAGTGATGAGGACAAAGGATAAAGTGCAGATCTGGCCCTAGTTCTTTTTAGTATTTTGAAGGCACTTGATTCCTGTTCCACATTGTCAACCTCTGAATGTATCTCTTGTGTTTCTGAAAATGTGCAAACTGAGACTTTGTAAATCAATCAGCTAAAATGTACACAGATTCCCCCCTCCCCCACCCAATTAGAGATAACAGTTTTCAGAAGCTGAGCTGGAGACTGTTGTAAACAAATATTAGACACAGCTAGTAACAAAATGTTGTTGGCTGTTAAATTTTTAGATTTAATTAGAGCTGTCATGTGTATCTAAGCTCACGTGACTCTGCCAGGTGAATCATTGCATGCTGTTATTCACAGGGCTGCTGGAATATGGCTGAAAATGCACTTCTCTGAAGATGCTCAGTACTAGAACACCCCATTAACACTTCCTTGTCATTTATGTGTGGGGAGAAGAGGATATTATCCTAGACATCTGAGCCAACCTTGAATCACTTGCCTAATCAGATGTAGAGCCTATGTAGTTTTACTTAGACACATCATTTAAGATAAATGGTTTTTAAACAATGATTTGGTATTTAGTATGATATGGAAATAGGAAACAGTAAGGAGCTTTTTCTGTTATTTGCATATTTATCATTTTCATAGGAAAGAGTTTAACACTATTATGAAACTTCAGGATTAGAGCAACATGAGCTTCAGGAGTTGGTATCTAGAACATTTTTATGGGACAAATATAAATATAAATCTGATTTTTAAAAAAATCTGATAATAAAATATTCTTGGCAAAACATTTTTCCATGTTTTATGATTAATGATAACTAAAGTTTATAATATAATTCAGTTAGATTCTTTTATATTAATTGGTTATAAATGTTTTTTGAGTTTGCGTTTAGGGTGTAGAACTAAAGAATAGTTTGTTATAAATGTTGTTTTAAAGAGAAAAGTGGACTTTGGTCAATTTATATGAGGATGCTTTTTCTATTCAGCACCATTGCCACATGGCAATGTGTTTTAAAGAATCATAGAAGGTTCATTTAAACTTTTGAGTTCAACATCCAAGTGCAATGCAGGAATCCAAATTAAAGCATCCTAGACAAATGGCTATTTAACCTTTGTTCAAACAGACCCAATGAAAGCTAGACTGTTAGATTGCTTTTATTATTAAGTATTTTGCAACATTCAATTGAATGTATCCTTTGTGTAGCTTCAGGCATCACTTTTTGAACCAAGTTACCGCAAATGGGCTAACTTATAGTATGCATCCAAAATCTGAGACCTATGGTTCCCATGGGATTGTAATTTGGCAAATTTGTGATTACTTCAATGATATTACACTGCCATGCCGCCACCCAGAGATTCAGTAGACCAGTCCTTCCCTAGACTACTGGAGGCCAGGGAACTGGACTGTGGAAGTGGTGGGCCCGTGCTCATGTGGCACAGCTCCGAGTAAAGCTGTATGCGCTGGCCCACCTCTCACACGCTCTGGTTCTGAATAGGCCATGGCCTGGTACGGTAGTGGGCCACGGCCCAGGGGTTAGCAACCCCTGCACTATTGACTGTCAGAGTGTGGTCAGCTGCGGCCAAGTCAGCAGAAAGTCAGACGTTGCTACTGCTCCCATTGCTTTTTTGCCCTTGGTCATTCTGTGTTTCCAGTTAGGAAAGGAAATATCTCTAAAATTACCATATGGGGGTCTTGGATTATCTAGTACAAAACAAAAACAGAAACAAAAGGCAATTACTGGGGACAAAAAAAACCCATAACATAATAGAACTGCTGTGCTCCCAACTGAGTTTGCTGTTATGTGGTGTACCATATGGTGTACCCCAGGGGTGAAATGCTCCCGGTTCGCTCGTGCCTGTCGGTCGCCGTAGAGCCGGTCGCCAAGGTAGCGCGAGGCTCCGCCCACCCGCCCCGATGCCGCCATTTGGGTTCTTTTACCCTCTGCGCATGCGCAAAGCGTTCTGTGCATGCGCAGAGGGTAAAAGAACCCAAATGGCGGCATCGGGTGGGTGGGCGGAGCCTCGCGCTACCTTGGCGACCGGCTCTACGGCGACCAACAGGCACGAGCGAACCGGGAGCATTTCACCCCTGATGTACCCTGTTTGGGCAGATATATCTGATGCATGTTTAAAAAGCTCCAAAGGTTCACTTTTTAAAGTTCTTAGTTAGGTTTGTTGTTAGTTCTGTGTCAGTATAGATTTCTGAAAGAGTGCCCTGACTAAAGATTGGCCACATTTTCAAAAGGCAAAAACTGCTTGTATCCTTCAGTGCTTCATTGTATTTACTAATGTATACAGTTTGCTTTAGTACAGTTTTTTTCCTCCCTAAGAGCTTAAATTATTTAATTTACAGTATATATGCCATTTCAGTTAATGCTTTTTTTTTTAAGGAACGTGAAAAAAGAAAACATGAAAGGATACTAAGTGAAGAGCTTGTTGCTGCTGTAACTTACCTCAATCAGTTTTTACCTCCTGAACATGCTATTGTATACATTCCTTGGGATATGGCCAAATACACAAAGAGGTACGTGAGGTTGTGAGTATGTTTGTAGAGCATATGAGCAAATATAGCTTACTCACATATGCAGCCCTTGTCTTTAGCAGCATTTAGTATGTACTTACGCTAACTGTAGTACACTATATTAATAAAAAATAACCATTGTTGTGTAATTTTATATAATGGTATAAGGAAAGATCTCGGAAGACAAGGGGAAGAGCCACAGCCAAGGGAACAGACAAGGGAACACACTGCCTCAGACAAGAGGCAGTTTAGCCACTAAAGGAATGTGGATGTGGTAAACCTCTCAGAAGGGACCTTCCCTAGTTTCTTGGACTGTAAAGGCAACAGGCAGAAATATACTTTTAGACTTGCAAGATTCTGTTATTAACTTTACAGTAAAATAGAATTAGCCCATTAAGTCATGTTTCCTGTTTGGATCACCTCATTAAGCTGATTCCTTAATACTGTACTGCCATAATTTAAGAGATGTTGGGCAGTGCAACTGAAAAAAAAGTTCTTCCAGCTTTGGAACATACAAAAGAACACCAGATGTGCACTGCTAATCTAACCCCTGACCTGTCTAGTCCAGCAGTTTCTTCTTACAATGGCCAATGGCACACGGAAACCTACTAGTATCCCAGCAGATGTCCTTCAGATACAATCACACTGCCATCAATAGCTGTTGATCCCCAGAACTTGCATCAGTTGAGCCAAACCTTTTTTGAAATAATAGCCAAGCTATTAGCCCATATCACATCTTGTGGTAGCAAATTCCAAAGCTGACTTATGCATTGTGTAAAAAACTATTTCGTTCGTCTGTGCTTTTTCAGGATTCAATTTCATTGGATGAAGTCTGGTTCCAG
Organism: Thermophis baileyi; assembly: GCA_003457575.1. NCBI lineage: Eukaryota > Metazoa > Chordata > Lepidosauria > Squamata > Dipsadidae > Thermophis > Thermophis baileyi. The sequence continues at coordinate 3,628,116 of QLTV01003764.1, read as the reverse complement.
TATTTTGGGAAGGAAAAAAATAGCTTGTCTTTATCCATTTTATTCATACCAGGCACAGTTTTGTACTTCTCAATTGTGTCCCGTCCCTCTCATTCGTCTCATCAAAGCCCCAAATGTCAAAATCTTTCCTCATAGGGAAGCTGCTCCAGTCCTTCGATCATCTTAGTTGCCCTCCTGTGTATCTTCTCTAGCTCCACTGTATCTAGAATTGCACACAGTGTTCCAGATGCAGTCACATCATTGATTTATATACGGGCATTGTGATATTGGCACCTCTATTTTCAGTACTGTTTCTTATTATCGGTAATATGCTATTGGTCTTTTTTACAATGGATGCACACTGTGTTGATAACTGCATTGAATTGTTTACCCATTCAGTGCTTTATAAAGGATCTGAAAAAAGAAGCAGTTTAAAGGCCTTTAAAAAACTTATGAGATCAGGATCCAAACACAGAAATCTATAAAACCACATCAGTTTTATTTAGAGGGATCCTGGTGGTTTTTAATCTCTCATGACTTTTTCCAGACCAGTATGTGACATTTAGTTTTACCATCTTTTGTTTCATATATGATAGGCTGTAGGTGGACTTCTGCATTTACATTTAAATCAGACAATGAAAACAAAGTTATTCTTGCATTTTGAAAGTTCTTTACTTTTGATTCACTAAAGATATTTTCAACAAAAGGGGGAAAAATGTACTTTTTACTTTTATTCCCACTTAGCAAACTCTGTAATGTCCTTGATCGATTGAATGTGATTGCTGAAAACGTAGTGAAGAAAACTGGCTTCTTTGTAAATCGACCTGATTCCTTCTGCAATGTTTTGCGACCAGATGAAAAGTATGTATTAGGCCAGAGTGCTAGATATCATTTGTAATTGCTCTTTAAATACATTTCTAAACATCTCTATTGTTTAGTACACTAATAGCACATTAATATCAAGACGTGCCTCAAATACAAAATTATGGTTCATGTGTTTTCACACCAATTAGAGATGACTTGTAACTTTATTCATCATATTCCAGTGTTGTAAGCAATGGTGAGTAAATCTCAAAATAGTGTATAACCTGACATAAAAAATAAGACATATCAATATATTGATACATAGTTGAAATTATTATTATTATGGTGCAATTTGGCATTTTTATCCACCTATCGAATCCTTCCCAAAGACCTGGGATAGGACGGTATTGTTGTTTGGTGGTGTTAAAGGTATTATCACATGGTGTAAGCTGTTTCAAGTAAAACTTCTGTTTGCAATTGACTGATGGTGGTTTTGTCAATGCCAATGGTGTTTAAATGACATTTTGGAATTGCATCTGCCTATTACTATTTGTACTATTTTTGCTTTCTTTTGCCTTAGCCATTCTACTTCTGTTTGCAGAACTTTGTATTTTTCACAACTTGTTTCTCTTCTATTCTGCTGACACCAGGTATTGCAACATCCGCTATCCAAACTTGTTTGTCTTTCTTATCAACAATTGTTAAGTCTAGGGTGTTAGGCAGTAGGTGCTTATCTGTTTGAATTCTGAAGAGTACTTTAGCTTCTTCATTTTTATTACTTTCTTTATTAAATTGCTCCCCCCCCCGCCTAGTTCTTGCTTGCAGGCAAACGGTATTTCTTGCAGATATTCCAATGCAGCATTGTTGCTACTTTGTCATGCCGTTGTTTGTAGTCAGTCTTTGTAATCTTGCAGCAGCTAACTAGGTGGTGCACTGTTTCTTCAACTTCCTTGCGGAGGTGGCATTTACTGTCTGTTGCTGTCTTCTCAATTCTGGCTTTGTATGCATTCTTGTGCAGCCAGAATTAGCCCCTCTGTCTCTTTCTTCAATTTTCTTGCCCTTAGCCATTGCCAATTCTGTTGTTATCTGCTTTGCCTGCTTTTTTTTTTAATGTAGTGGCATGTAATACTTTGATTTGCCATATCTTTTTTCTATTCTTTATTTTATCTTTCTTGTAGGCCAGTTTGGTCTCTCCAAAAACTAAGAAAGATATGTTGAGGTTCTTCTGAGCAGTTTCCTTTATTGTTCCTCACCTATAGATAGAAATCTTGCCAACCTAAAGCAGCCCTCGTGCATCATTAAACATACACTCTGAGAACTAGGAAGGAGCTGTCTTAACTCTCTTTTTCCACATAAACTTATTTTGTTCCTTTAGAATGTACTCCCTTCCTCCTGGCACTCTGGATTACATTTCACCACACTCTAGTACTTATGGTGGTAGACTTTATGGTGTATTAGCTTCAGTGCATCTTCAGATCTTCTTCTATTTTTTAATTTTTTTATTAATATAAATAAAAAGAGCAACATGTTCAAAATCCATATAAACAATGTATTGTCTGATTACAATTCTTTTGAGTAATATTCATAATAATAATAATAGTATTCTCTCCGTTGTTACAGCCTCAAACCCTCACAGCTTCAACCTCAAAATGTCTACCGTGGACCTCACCCCATTCCTAAGAGGTCTGTAGAGGTCTGGTGCGTAAGCGCACCAGCGTGCCTAATGTCCCTGTCCTACTGTCCCCATTTATCTATACTTACTTCCTTTGTTTATGTTTATGTTTATACCTATACCTGCTATCTTGTACATGTTTGACAAACAAATAAATACATAATAAATAATAAACAAATCTCATAATAACAGTGCTTTTCCCTCATAATAATAATACATATTAATTGTTAATACTAATAAAAATTAATCAAAATTAATAAGTTACAGTAAACAACCCTAATAATAAAATTAATCTTTCTCTTGTAATTTTCGAAGTTCTAACTCCTGTTTCTCTTATTTAACCATCGATAGAACAGATCCCATACCTCAAAATATTCAGTGTCTTCCTTTTCTTTAATTTCAAATGTTAGTTTATTCATTTCTGCACATTCTAAAATTATCTTTTCTTCTGTGGGGATCTCTTCGCTCTTCCAATGTTGTATGAACACGATTCTTCAGATTTTCTTCTAATGCCCTTTTTTCTTCTTCAACCATCTGGTATACTTGCAGCATTACCCACCCACTGATTTTCCTTAGGAAGTAGAGTCTGCCAACATCACTGGATAGATGATGAGCATGATTCATTGTCATTATTTTTCTAGTCTTCCTATCCAGGGCTTTTAATTCTACTTGAGTCGAGTTCACTATTTCAGCTGTGTATCTAATGACTGGGATTGCCTTTGTTAATTGCTTGATGGTATGTCCTCCAGAGAATTTGGACTTTGAAATCTTTTTCACTCTCATGATGTATTCACTTCTAACCTTATTCTTGACTTCAGTTTTATTCTTGTTTTCAGCCTGAAGAATGTCTAGGTATATATAGTGATCTTCTTCATCCAGACTCTTGATGTTATTTTTATAGGGGAGCTTGATTCCTTCAGTTTACACTGTTTTTCCTCTGTTGATAGTGAGGGTGGCACATTTGTCCAGTCTAAACTTCATTGCAATATCTTGGCTGTTTACATGAACAACGTTGAGCGATTCTATTTCAGATGATGGTTTTCCATACAGCTTCAGATAGTCCATGTAAGGCAGGTGGCATAGTTTGGCAGATGTTTTTGATGTTTGAAAGCCATGGCCTGATTTGCTCAGTATTGTTGTCAGAGGAATCAGTGCAATGGCAAACAGTAGTGATGATGATGATGATATTATTATTATTATTATTATTATTATTATTATTATTATTATTATTATTATTATTATTATTATTAAAATGTATATGCTGCCTAACTCCAATGACTCTGGGTAGTTACAAATGAATAGAATAGAATGCAGAGTTGGAAGGGATCTTGGAGGTCTTCTAGCCCAACCCCCTCCTCAGGCAGGAAACCCTATACCATTTCAGACAAATGGGTGTCCAATCTCTTCTTATAAACTTCCAAATTGGAGCATTCACAACTTCTGGAGGCAACTGATTAATTGTTCTAACTGTCAGGAAATTTCTTCTTAGTTTTAAGTTGCTTCTCTCCTTGATTAGTTTCCATCCATTGCTTCTTCTCTTGCCCTCACGTGCTTTGGAGAATAGCACTTAGCAATAGCACTTAGACTTATATACCGCTTTACAGTGCTTTACAGCACTCTCTAAGCGGTTCACAGAATCAGCATATTGCCCCCAACAATCTGGGTCCTCATTTTACCCACCTCGGAAGGATGGAAGGCTGAGTCAACCTTGAGCCGGTGAGATTTGAACCGCTGAACTGCTGAACAGTCAGCTGAAGTAGCCTGCAGTACTGCACTCTAACCACTGCGCCACCTCGGTAGCTTCAGGTGCTTTGGAGAATAGCTAAAATGTTAAAAACAAGAAAAAATGCAGTGATAGACAAAAAGATGTCAAAGATGACAGAAAAAAACCAGACATGAAAGAGACAAATCCATACAGAAACAAATCCATACAGTCCAAAGAGAGTTTCAGTCACCCTCATCAAAGAAGAAGGGTGAAGAAGCAGGTTTTCAAGGCCCGTTGAAACACCAGCAGGATGGGAGTCAGCCAGATCTCCATAGCAATCTCATTCCAGAATCAATCTTAGAGCCAAATTTTAATGCAGGGTTTTATATGAAATGTTTACTTGCCCCACTCTTAATTGATAGAAACCTATTCATTTAACCAAAAATATGTAACTCTGGTCTACTTTAGAAAAAGAATATGGACAAGACAGACAAAAGTAGTAAGAGAGTACGTACCTTTTTTCCTAGTTGAATAGCAGTTAAAAGAGTTGAAATCCAAATACATCTAGATGACACCAGATTGGAGAAGGTACTATATGTCTTACCCATAGAATACAGTGTTATGGACCTGAACACTAGTATGCTTTTGGTCATCTCTTTTTTTAATTGGTTCAGAGCAGGGGTGGGTTCTAACTTACCTCGCTGCTGGTTCGCTTCCTCCCGCGCCTCGTGGGCGCGCCTTGTGGGCGTGCGTGCTTTGCGCGCGCATGCATGCACAGTGCCCGGGAAAAAAATTCCCCCCCCAAAAAACCTGAAAACAAGATGGCGACGCATGCACAGTGCCAGAAACTCAGCTTCTGCGCATGCGCAGAAGAAAAAAAAATATTCCAAAAAAAAAAAAAAGAAATTCCAAAAAAAGATGGCGGCGTCCATGGACCGCCATCGACCGAACCGGCTCCGTGATGTCACCAGAGGGTTGCTACCGGTTCGGGCGAACCGGGAGGAACCCACCTCTGGTTCAGAGTAGTATACATTGTTCATTATATACGCAGCAGACATTGTAGGAATCTTTAAAACAAAATAAAATCTTTATTTTATCAAATTTATCAAAAGGACTATTGATTCTTCATTACAATTCATGAATTAATTTGGGAATGTTACACAGTTATTGATCAGTTGCATAGAATTCCTTAATACAGTTAATATATCTTCATGCATTATTCAACAGTAAGTCATTAATATTAAAGAATAATATTTAATATTAACAATCACTTCATTTATTAAGGGATGTATTATGAGATGCTCTTAGGAACAATTTATCTTAAGGTTTGAGCTTTCTATTCCCTGCAAAACTTACAGCATCATCTATATGTTAATGCCATTTCCAGGTAACTATGCAGAAAGTGTTTTCCCTAGATGGAAGTGTGATAAGTCTCGGCTCTTGGAGTTGGTAGAAAAATAATTTTTTAATAATAGAATCAGTCTTTCAAAATTCCCATCCTTTATGTTCTACATGAAAGGATATGCCTGTGATTCCTTTTCCAAGAGTTCAGGGGTAGGACAAGGTCATGGAAAGGGTTTTTCTGTGTGAGGTTGCCCCAACCCTACGGGATACTATTCAAATTAGTACCCCGCCCATATCATTTCAGAAAGAGTTGAAGACTATCCTCTTGTACTGGGTTTATGGATGATGTATGGTTATAAAGAATGCTTCTACACTCTGTGCCCAATCATTGTTTATATTGAATCTGTCTTTATTTTTCATGGTTTTTGTATTTTCTTCATTGTGCAACAATGTTTGTGCAACTTTGTGCAACATTGTGCTAATAATTGTTGGTTTTCCAGCAGCCCAGTATTTTAAATAGAATTGTAGAATATTCATGAACCTTCATATATTTTGAAAGTTAGAATCTAGCATGGTCTAGTAGGCCAGAGAAGAATGCCTGCAGTTTAAGGAAAGGAATGCTAAATAAATCATAACATTGCTGCTGGATTGAATAAGGAAGTAAAGCTTAAGGTTTTTAAGTATTGTTTTAATTACAACATATAAGAAGAGCACTAAGATATTCAGCAATAATAAAATTAAACCAAAAACATCCAAAAATGAAAAATGAATTTTAACAAAATAAAGTAGACAAAAAAGAAAGAAAGGAATTCTACTTTATACAGTACATCAAACTTATAGTTACTTATTGGTTCACAAAAATATAATATAATACAATAATTAGGTACAAAATAATATTGTAAAATATAAAATCTATGCCAACAAAGAATGTATTATGTCAACCTTTGATTAGTAGAAAATAATGCCTTTTTCAAGACTGATAAATTCCTTATTTCCAAAAGCCATAATGTCACATTTCCAATTTCTCAAAATTATTCTTTTTACTAACTCCTTTCACCTCCCCATCCTATCCCACACAGTACTATCATAATTCATTCTAGTTAGATATCAGAGTTTTGACATATAATTAACTCACATTAATTTCTTTAGCATTTAAACATTTCCCTTGATATCTATTTGCATACAGTAAAATACCATTCCCCCAAAATGTCAACAATTCACAAGACCATATAGTGAGTAGGAGTAAAGTGGTTCACGTGGTTAAGGACGCTAGGTTAGCAAGCCCACGTTCCAGACCCGAGTGCTGTTGCATGGCGGAGTGAGCTCCCATTACTCACTCCAGCTCCTTGACAGGGACATGAAAGGATGTCCCTTGGTCAATGGTGATGTCATCAGCTAATCTTTTCAACCCGGAAGCACCGTACAAAGTGCCTCCAATACAAACGGGACAGGGTCATTTGAGTGAATGAACCCTCAAATTTTTTACAGAGAAAATCTGATGTCCATGATATAATAGACATGGGAGCCTAGAGAGCCCTGTGAAGAGGGTGGGGCAAATCTTTTGGCCCATTTTGTGGGAGGGATTAAAGAATAAGAAGCAAAATATGTGTCTTATGTCTTTGAAAGGTGCATATTATCCCTTAACACACACTTAGTCCAATTTTTCATATTTTGAATATGTTCAGGGATAACTTGGCCCCTTAAATATCCCGGTTCCCCCAAATTTTGTCTCTTTCTGCTCTGTTGACATAGAGTTATTCTGCTGTACAAGGAGAATACTTCATAAGAATTTCTTTTTAAGATTTTTCTAAAGTTTGAACAAGATTTTTACAGTGGTGAAATCCAATTTTTTTTACTACCGGTTCTGTGGGCGTGGCTTGGTGGGCGTGGTGTGGCTTGGTGGGTGTGGCTTGGTGGCCGTGGCCGGGGAAGGATACTGCAAAATCCCCATTCCCACCCCACTCTGGGGCCAGTTCTCCGAACTACTCAAAATTTCCGCTACCGGTTCTCCAGAACCTGCTGGATTTCACCCCTGGATTTTTATATATAGAAAACTGTATCCTATAAAGCACTTGTATTTTTATACTACAGATGGAATGAACTAGGAGGATATGTAGTTCCCAGTGGCCGTTTGCAGGTAAATGAAATGAACTTTTTAAAAAGTGTTATTACAGTACTATAGGTCAGTATTCTCAGATAGGCAAGCTATATTTATCACTAGGGAAAGCAGTCTTTTGGAGAATTATTGTGAATTTACATAAAAGTATTGCTTCTAGTTTATATTTATAAAAGCATTTTAAAAATGCTACACTATACGTAGAAATGCAGCACATCTCATAACAAGGAAGCTCATAATACAAATATTTGATTATCTGCTCAATGTTTAGGAATTTGGAAATCTGGAAAAATAGTATGAACAATCTTACTTGGTTACAGCCAATATAGTTAATCTTGGATCAGAAAAAGAAAGCCCAGCATATCCATAAGCACAACTTTCCTCCCTTGAACAGATGCTCGTTCTTTTCATAAAGAATTGCATTGGCTGCAATACATTTCAGTAAACAAAATAACAAAAACTCTATATAAGTTTTCTGTGTGTCCAAATTGTTTGCAGTTGTTTATTTTATTCATTTAATTTATAACCTGACTTAATTAATTTTATTATTATTATTTTTGCACTTGGGAGAATCTGCACCAATCGACAAATGCGCAGCCTTGAAGGTTATGTTCTGTGGATTGAGGGGGGGGGGAACCTATCCTGAAGGAGACTTTGGCATTTACTGATGTGTTTTCAGCTAATTACAGGCTCTGCATTTATGAAAATGATTTTTCAGACAGGAGTTCTTCGAACCAATTGTGTGGACTGTTTAGATCGCACAAATACAGCCCAATTTATGGTTGGAAAGTGTGCTTTAGCTTACCAACTCTATTCCTTGGGATTGATTGACAAACCCAATCTTCTGTTTGATACAGATGCTGTTAGGTAAGACTTTCCTTCTGCAAGATTTAGTAAATACAGCCATTTGTTTTACACTACTAATTCTTTTCTAAACCTCTGTTTCTGCACCTCATTTCATATTAACTTGAATATTTTAGCATATTTAAATGCAGATTCGTTTATCTGACAGCTGAAAAATCTTTTTCTATTCCCAAAGCATGGATGGATAGATGGATTTATTTATTTACTGCGGAAACATCTTTGCTGTTCCAATTTAATTACTCTAAAGCAGCTTTTGTACGGTTCTAGTTGACTTTAAATTGGCATTTAATCTTTCCCAAATCTTTTTGGTAAAAATTATAGTAAGCTTTGTGAAATTGGAGAGGTTCTTCAGTTCCTACAAGGTTGAATGACAAATACTAATGGATATTGGTTATGAGAAAGATTAAATGAAAATGCCAGTTGATTATTACTCTTTTTAGTAGAGAAAATAATAATAAATAATAATTAAAAAAATAATCTGTTTGCAACAAGGTTCTCTAATTTAATACCTAAGAAGAATATTTTTTATGTTTGGCTTTTAAAATGCTCTCCTCTATGCTCTTTGTTTGGGAAACGCTTACAGATTCAAAGATCAGCTGCCCATATGGATCAGGGGAAACGTGTGCTTTTACAAAGCTTGTGTTATAGCAATGTCCATGAACGTGTCCATTTTAGTAAGGATTTCAGTTGAGCTAGATGCATCTTGTCAACGTTTTATTTTAGCTGATAATTGCCAAGCAGGAACAACAGACAAAGCAAATGTCTGTGTGGGAGCTTTGCTATTGGCCATATGAGGTCAATATCAATTTTCCTTGCTTTGCTTTGAGTCATAGTTTCAAATCTGTATTGTCTTGATATAATGGAAGTTTTTAACTTCTACTCTATGTTAGTGATAAAACCCTAAATTTACCACATGGCAATATATTTCTGCCTGCTCAAGAAATAGCTAATGGTTTCTCATTTGCATCTGTTCCACTAAGATGCAATTCTAAACTATGTTGCTCTTCCTGCTTTAGATTATTTGAAGAATTATATGAAGATCATGGGGATACATTGTCACTCCAGTATGGTGGCTCTCAACTGGTTCATAGAGTAAAAACCTACAGAAAAATAGCACCCTGGACCCAGCATTCTAAAGATATTATGCAAACTCTTTCAAGATACTATAGCAATGCTTTTTCAGGTATTGAATTGAATTCTGTGTTTGAAGATTGTTTTTCCATATCATTTAAGAGGCACTTTAGAGGTATTTTTTCTAATTAATAATAATTAATAGCAATCATGTTTGACGGAGAATATTATTGTGATTAAAAAGAGGTTATCAAATAAAAGCATGGATATGTATAGGTAGCCACAAGAAATTTTGTTTTATGAAAATAAAAGTATTCTCAAGTTGAGATAAGTTATTGTACATATGTACAATTGTATAATAAGTTCATGGTGTATCCAAATTTAATTTTCCATGTATTGCTGTACTGGAAATTGATTTACACATAATAGCCAAGGTTATAGAATAGAATAGAATTCCTTATTGGCCAGGTGTGATTGGACACACAAGGAATTTGTCTTCGGTGCATAAGCTCTCAGTGTACATAAAAGATATAAGTGATAAATCATAGATAATAGATTTGTTACACATAAACTGTGAGCTGTTGAATAGACTCTTCACATGATTCCTGTTTTGCTAAAGAAAAATATATTAATTAATAAAGGGATCATTTTTAGAGCAGAGATTTAGAAAACTCCCAAAAAGTATAATAGGGAAGCATTCAAGGAAGAACCCAAGTTTAATGTGAAAGAAATAATTGGAGAATAAGTTCTCTAGAAGATAAATCTATAATTAAACAGAGATTGAAATAAAATAAAACTGATTTTAAGGAGAAAGGAAAATGGAACTTGTTGTGTTATGCATCATGGAACAGCATATTAGAAAAAATATGGAAAGGCTACAGAAAACATACAGATATATGCATGAGTGCATGCAAATTGCCACTGTATTGTGTTCTCTTTGTAAGAAGGGTACTGAGCTATGTGTGAACTTATCCATAGTGATTGGCTGCTGCAGGCAGGAAGAAATGCCCAGAATATAATGATGACTTTTCGGTGTACTTTTGCAAATATGTTGAGAAATAATTTGAAACAAAAATTATGTTTGCAGCTATAGACCTGGGTTTCCTATAATGTTAATCTTCTATTCCCATTCCAATTTTAAGCTTTCTGGCAGTAAAATTAATGATAAATTTTGAGTGAACATGTATTTAAAAAAAAAAATTAAATCCCTTTCCTTGTATCTTTTAGATGCTGACCGGCAAGATTCTATTAACTTGTTTCTAGGAGTATTTCAGCCTGAAGAAGGAAAGTCTCATCTCTGGGAACTTCCTACTGATTGTTATTTGCATCAAAAGGACACAATGAATCTTCTCCAGACAAGGCGAAGGTATTTCATTTCAATATTCCCGAAGTACAGAAAATCAAATAGTTCCATTCCATTTCCTTCTACCTCCATCCTATATTTTAATGGGTTGTAGGGAGCTTCAAGAGAAAGAGCGTATGGTTTTTCTGCCACTTTTACTAACGGAAACCTGTGCAAGAGTTTTTATTGCAAGCAGAAACTTCCATTAATAAATTTTACTTTTTCAAAACTTTCCATTCATAGAGTTATTTATTTAGTTATCAAATTTGTATAGTCACCTATCTCACCAAAAATTGACTCTGGGTGGCATACAACAAACGAATACAACAAATATAAAAACATCAGATATGGAGATACTGTATGACAATCCACCTTAAAAGATGATATAAAGACAAAGATTGCACGCAGGGCTCTTTCCATCCTATAGCAAGCAAAAGGGATCTCTGCATGCAGTTCTGCCCTGTTCTGTCTCAAACAAATGTATTAGGCATTATTTTCCCAACTGCTATCAGCAATATCTTTCTGCTCTATCTGTATAATTGACATAAGTAATGTTTAAATTATCAAGCAGTAGACAGATGTCACAATGAAAGGAATTGGCAAGGGATCACTCAAAGATCTTTTTTCAGAACGAAAGTATTTCAACTTCTTTATAAATAAACTGGATTTAGCAGCATGGAGGCACATTGGCTGTTGACAGTTAATTCAGGGTGCTAAAAACAAAAGAAATACCAAGAGTTCCAAAATTGTTCTGCAAACTAAATAAAGATTGAAATGAAAAGCTATATTGAAGTAGAAGTTTAATGTAATGTACACTGGGACAAAAATATATTTTAGAATTGGAAAACATGCTAATACTTAGATCAAAATGATTAGGAGTATTGAGCAGCTGTACTATGAGGAAGAATTTCAACATTTGTAGAGAGAGAGAAAATGATGTGAGCTTCAGAATCCAGAATAGAAAATTATGATAAATTACAGAATCATCATCAGGTTGTTGTTGTTAGTTGCGAAGTCGTGTCCGACCCATCGCGACCCCATGGACAATGTTCCTCTAGGCTTTCCTGTCTTCTACCATCCCCCGGAGTCCATTTAAGCTCACATCATCAGGTAGTATAAGATATAATTTTAAGAGAACTAGGTAAATTTGTGGATGATATGACAGTGAATGGCTACCACTCATAAATGCTCAGTACTGCTTCCAGGATCAACTACAGCATGCACTTGAATATTACTTATTGTAGAACAACATGAGTAAGGGTTATTGTATTTATATTCCGCATGTAAAAGTATCCCATTGGACACTATCTAAAGCAATATTACTAGACGTTGTATTATCATGATACAGTTACAATATGAAGATAGTTTACACTGTAAACTCTCGATCTTAGTGTCAATTTAGTTGATGCCTTTGAGATATGATTCAGAATTACAGGCTTTATCTCAATTTGTTCAGTCAGAGTGACCATGATGGAGAAAGCAGCTAGAACATATTCTTTGATTATATTGGTTTGTAAAATGTACAGTCTTTGTAGAGAATGGCTTTTTTATGACTAAGATTATTATCCATAGCAATATGAGGAGAGAAATGTTTAGTCACCTTCAGAGATCTCATCATGCCACTCAGAGAACAAAAATAAAGCAAGAACATGGCTGATGGCCAAAATGACACACACACATACAGAAATTGAACAGTGTAAGGATTTGTCAAGAGTAGAAGACAATGAAGCTTTTACACTGGTGGGAAATACCTACTAGTTTTAATGTTAGCAGATACATATATTTGCTTATAATATATCGCTTTACAAGGGCTCAAAAGGTTCTTCACAAAAGTTACATATGCCAGATATGGTACTCTACAGTATGATCATTTCCATTTTCCAGCAGAGAAAATGAAACTTTTTGCAGGATTTAGGAGAGTAAAATTAATCCTAGGTGACTGGACTGAACAATCCAAACAATTCAATTAACACTAAAACGGCAAGAGAAAATGTCTGATTAGTTTTATTACATTTTCAGAATACACACTTGATTGGCTTGGAATATTTCCCAACAAAGTTGTTTGTAGGCCCTCTTTTAAAGACACCCTTCCATCTTAATATATCTGCAAATAGTCCCAAAGGTGCTTTTTTCAAAAGATAACTCGACTTTGTTAGGTTTTTTTTTCTTTTGAAAACATTTCACTTCTCATCCAAGAAGCTTCTTCAGTTTTCATAATCTCTTTAAATAACTTTTCATTCTAAGATTTTTGATCACTAAGTATATTTTCTATTACGAGACCTATGGAGTGAGAAAGCATACTTACTAACACAGTTGGCTAAATTATGAGTTTTTAAATCATGAGATTCAATGTGCATGGTAACAGCATAAGGTTGGCAATTGGAAAGGACAACAGTACCATATCCAGACATACGATTTTACTTTGTTGACATATTAGTAGGTAAAAGATACTGATGCAAAAGAAGACATTTGAAAGAGAATGAAATAACCTCAAGTTCTGAACCTCAAGTTCTGTGAATGATTAGTAGGATTTTAATATCAGGTATAGCAAACTAGTCTAGCATAGGAGTGTCTTCAACAATTGGTTCTATTTCACAAATGCCAGAAGCTGAAAGAGATGGAGGTTGGGACAAGTTCATTAATGCTAAGTTAAATGTTTGGGAGGAACTGTGCAGCAGTACAGTTCTGCAACAGCCAGAAGCTAAACATATGAGTAATGCTCTCCTCGATTTCTGTTATTCAGAATTAAGATAGTTTAAACTTTTACAAATACTTTTTGAAAAATCATTTAATAATCAATGTTAATATATAGTTTTTAATATAAACAAGCAATGTTGTAATTGTTCTATGTCCCATTTTATAATGCAAGGGGAAGATGTATATTTCTGTTACTTTAGGACTAATTACCTATAATTAAAAGTGGGCTGGAGATGAATGATTTCTTAAGGATGTTATGTTGTTTTACTTTAGTGGGCTGTTCTGTTAAGAATGATATACATTCTTGACTGAAGTAAGGAATGTATTATATGTAAAAGGAGGGTATTAAGCTAGATAATTATTTAATCTCAACCTCACAGCTAATTTCTCATTTATCTTTATAATGGTTCTAATTTGCTGCATGATATCATAAAGAATTTATAATCTAAAATTTGACATCAAGACTATTGGAAAAGGAAGCTTGGATAATATGGAATGTGTAATTTTGTATACATACTGTATATGTGGGCTTAGCAACTGTAGGGCATGAGGAATAGGGTGAGGGTTTGGGTAGAGGTCTCCGAGGGCAGCAAGAGGAGAAGCATCATGTGGCAAGAGGCAATTGCAAATATAAGATACGTGAAGGATGGATGAATGCTTTTCTCATTTTATGTTTTTTGGTTTTTGTTTAAAGCTACACTTTTTGGTGGACTCCTGGTGTTTTAAAATATTTGCCACTGCCTTTCGATGAAGGTAAATTATACTTGTATAGTAATGAAAACTGTATAACCTGTATAATATGCAACATAAAATGGGCATAATAAAAATCATTCCTTAACATAGTAGTGAATTAAGCTTGCATGTTGTTAATAAGGCATTATCTCTTCATGTAGATATATGAAATATGGATTTAGCAGTATATAATACTCTGATTATCTCACTTATCCATCTTAATATATTATGTTTCCCTCATTTTTCAACTTCATCCATTAATATAACTAAAGAAACTTTGGATTTGAGAGATATTTTGCTTGGCTTCCTCCTGTTTTAATGGATTAAGTTGCATGAAGAGCTATTTGATAAACTGAGGGACAAAAAGGAGAATTACAAAAAAATTGAAAGAGGGGCAGGTAACTGAAACAGAATGCTAGCAAATAGCCTGAGTCTGCCAGGATGGCCGGGGCTCAGAATGAATTAAGACTTGCAACGAACACCAAAAATAACAAAAAGGTTTCTGTTGAAATGTAAGGAGAAAAAAAAATCAAGGAAATGATCAGTAACTAATGGAAGAAGATGATGGGCAGCAGGAAGAAAGCGCAAGAGCTTAATTCCTTCTTTGCATCTGTCTTCAAGCAAAAGAGAAATATAGTCCAACTTATCAAAAGCAGCACTGTGGGAGACAGAACAGGAATGCAAGTCAAAATAAGGAAGGATTTGGTAAGAGAATACTTATCTGCTTTGGACAAGTTCAAATCTCCTGGGCCAGATGGTTTATATTCTAGGATACTGAAGGAGCTGGTAGGTGTGATTTTGGAACAACTGAGTGAAATCTTTCAGAGCTCCTGGAAAAGAGCTGATGTGGTTTCTTCAAAATGGGAAAAAAAGACGATCCAGGAAAATACAGACCAATCAGCTTGGCATCAATACCTGCGAAAATCCTGGAAAAGATAATCAAACAGTAGATTAGTCGATCAAGGAAATGATGTGAACATAGTATAACTTAGACATCAGTAAGGCATTTGATAAAGTAGACCACAGCCTACTTCTTGGTAAAATAGAACAATGTGGAAGATAAAATACAGTAGTACCACCAGATGAATTTGCATTTGGCTGATCAACCACACTTGGCATGCGGTTCTCAATGGAACCACATCAGTGGTGGGATTCAATTTTTTTTACTACCGGTTCTGTGGGCGTGGCTTGGGTGTGGCGTGGCGTGGCTTGGTGGGCGTGGTTTGGTAGGCGTGGCAGGGGAAGGATACTGTAAAATTTCCAATCCCACCCCACTCCAGGGGAAGCTTACTGCAAAATCTCCATTCCCTCCCCACTCCAGGGGAAGGTTACTGCAAAATCTCCATTTCCTCCCGCTCAGCTGGGACTCGGGAGGCAGAGAATAGATGGGGGCAGGGCCAGTCAGAGGTGGCATTTACCGGTTCTCCGAACTACTCAAAATTTCCACTACCGGTTCTCCAGAACTGGTCAGAACCTGCTGAATACCACCTCTGAACTACATCTATGTGGAGGGAAGCATGCAGTGGGGTACCTTAAGGTTCTGTCTAGGGTTCAGTGCTCTTCAACATCCTCATAAATAACCTAAATTAGGGGACTAAAGGGGTGTTCATCAAATTGGTGGATAATAAGGGGTCTGGAGGCCAAATCACATGATGAATAGGTAAGGGAATTATGTATGTTTAGCCTAATGAAGAAAAAACCTGGGAGAGATCTTCCAATATTTGAAGCTGTCACAGAGAAGATGGTGTCATACATAGCACCTAAGGATAGGACAAGAAGCAATGGGTGGAAGCTCATCAAGGAGAAATAAGGAATTTCCTGACAGTAAGAATGATTAATCAATGGAACAATTTGCTTCCTGGAGTTTTGGGTGCTCTATCACTAGAGGTTTTCAAGAAGTTTGGGCAACCATTTGTCCGGAATGGTATAAAGACTCCTGCTTTGGGCAGGGGGTTGAACTAAAAGACCTCGAAGGTCCCTTCCAGCCCTATGATTCTAGGTAGACTTATCTAGCTATAGAGCACTGTTCTGTGTTGTGATGGCCCTTCAGGCCAAAAACCTGATTTTTTTTTGTAATATATGTATTGTCACTTATCTGAAATCATTAACAGAAGTTAGTTGGCTGGGGAAATTGGCTGGGGAAACATGGAGAGGGACTTATTTGCTACTATTTAAAAAAAAAAGAGGAGGAGAGAGGTCATATATTCTAACATGGAAAGTGCATAATCCTCAATATGCTAATAATAAAAATATTAATAAAATGACAAAAAAGCAAAATTTACGTGTTTGGATTTAATGCATCCACAAATCTACAAGTTAATGCAAGCTGTATTTTTCCTTTTCACTTAGAAGTATGATTTACTTCTTTTAGTGACATGTGCTGAAAACCAGAGGAAGTTAATAGTGAAGAGATTTCATAAGTTTGATGATGAGATTGATATTCATAATGATTTTTTTCGACCATATGAACTCAGCAGTTTTGATGACATCTTTTGCTTGGCAATGACAAATTCAATGCGGTATGTTTATTTCATTTTTATTTGATGTTGCATTTTGAACTTGCTTTTTTACTCCAAACTCTTATTCAATTGTCTTTAAAAAGTATATAATAGAAGATATACTGTAAGACAGAAGCAGCAATGGACTGTTAGAAATTACCGTATTTTTTGGAGTATAAGATGCACCTTTCCCCCCCCTAAAAGAGGGTGGAAATGTTGGTGCGTCTTATACACAGAATACAGCCATTTTGGGCCTCCCGAAGCCCTGCCCCCGCATTCCATTTTTTGCAAAAAATGGGCCCCTTTTTTGTAAAAACGGGGTGCGCAGAGGGTTTGGGAGGCCTGCAGAGTGCTGCTGGGGGAAAACGGCCCGTTTTTCGCTCATTCTTGCAAAAGGCCCATTTTCCACCCATTTTTTGCAAAAACGGGGGCGTTTTTGCCTTCCCCCAGCCCCCAGAAGCACTCTGCAGGCCTCCCAAACCCTCTGCGCGCCCCATTTTTTGCAGAGGGTTTGGGAGGCCTGCAGAGTGCTTCTGGGGGCCAGGGAGGACAAAAACTTTTTTTTCTTACTTACCTCTTCGAAATCTTGGTGCGTCTTATACACCGGTGCATCTTATAGTCCGAAAAATACAGTACATACTGTTTCTATTTTAATTCAATAAATGATGTGCTAAATTCCATAGAATTCTGTACTGTGTGCTTCCAGTTTCAAAAGAAACTTAGTTCTGTCCAGTATTCATCATAGTGCATTTATAAACCAATCTAGTTTTGCAGGAATTCACCAATATAAGATGTTCTGAAATATTTGCATTTTGCTGATAAGTGTGTGGGATAGGTTGGCTGTGTGAATCAGTTATCAAGAAGTGAATTTGACATGGTTTGGATTATTTAATAAGAGGAATGTCATTTAATACATGCAGAAAACAGTAATATTTGGAAATGGACAGTAATACAAATAAATCACTTCCTAACTTGAGTGTGTGTGTGTGTGTGTGTGTTGTGTGTGTGTATATGTACAGTATATGCACACACACACATTTTATGGCAATTACGTCTGAAATACTCTATTGTCCAGAAAAATATTACTCCTGAAAAGTAATATAGCTTTTTATTTGATTATTGATTTTTCTTTCTCCTCTACATTTCTTCAGAGATTTTATGCCTAAGAATGTTCCCATTGATCCCAGCCCATTTACTGTACGTAAACCAGATGAAACTGGAAAATCTGTTTTGGGGTAAGGAAAGAAGTGCTGTAAAAAGCATAATATTGCTTTATTTATTTAGCTATATTCACATTATCTGCTATTGCTCTGCTATTGGATAGAATGCAGTGTGAATTGGACCAATGACTATTTTTTGTGTCAAAAGGATATAAGCAGATTAGGCACAGGGGTGAAATGAATGCACAAGGCTGGGGTTTGAATTTCAGCTTCTAAATCTTGAGTAGTTTAATAGATTTACAGTAAACCATCTTTCTGCCTGCAGAACCCACAAAAGGAGATCAGCATCTGTCTTTGCTTCTGTCAGAGAGATTTAAGCTGTTCTCTTTTCCTCTGGACTCCTGTGGTAGCTGGACACCTACATAAACCAAACTAAGATAATACCAAGTAATGGTAGTATAACTAGCTGCCAGAGTGCCAGGTAGCAGTGCATTCAATGCTGTTTTCCCCCTCCCCCCCCCAAGTAAATGCTCTCTTCTAATGGGGTAGTAAAAAATAAGAATAATCTAACAATTACAGAATGCTTCCTCCAATGTTTTATTGCCATTTGATGCATGAAATTTCTTTTTAGTATTTCTACTGTTACTTCCTTTATATTAAAGGTTATAAGTGTTTTTGCTGATCTATCTAGTGACTACCTTACAAGGTTGCTTGTTTAGCGACATTTCAGTTATTGGGGCAGAATTCAAATCAGATCTGAGATAAGCATCCTTCTTCTGTTTCTTTCTTTCTTTTTTGTACTTCATCAGCCAGCAGTGCATCTTATCTTAGCAAAAAGTCATTCCTGTTTCTTCAATTAGGCTTATCCCTACACCTCAAGATAGACAGTTACTGACTAAAGAGCTTGGCAGTGCAGCAGCTGGTAAAGGAAGAATTATACAGAAAGATGTACCATTGCAGGAATTTTTAATGTGGGATAGCTAATGTCCTTTGGGTTCAGAGTATAATTCAGCCTCCTGACCCACTAGCAAGCTGCAGAAGGCTTTCTGGTTGCTTGTGACTCACAGACTGCAAGTTATCCGCTCATTTTAAAGCAATAGATCTTTTCCCAGAGAAAAAATAGAAATGTATGCTAGTCTTACTTCTTAATACCTTCTACACATACTAAATAAATGAATTATATATATATTTATAAAAGTATGTTTAGTTTCTAAAATTAAATAAAGCAGAATCTTATTCAGGTAATTATAAATTGACAGTATTAATAACATTTACTGTACCTCTGATTTTTCTGATTATTTTCCAGTCTACTGCATTTCTAATGATATACTCCTATTTGCTGATTTACTCTGCATACAATATGTCTCTCTTTAGTTCCGTGTATTTAAGATCTTATTTTGCTACCAATATTGCTATGAGATACTGGTTCTGTTATGTTTTAGTAAAGTAACTCAGTTATTACTATTAGATTCAGCTGAAACGAGATGAGTAAGAACATTGTGTCCATTTTGATTTATTTTGATTTATTCCTTAACCTGAATTGGGAATGGAATTTTGGTAATTACAATTCAATACATGTGAAGGTCTGTAGGTTGAGATAAGTTTATATAGTCTGCATACTCTATGTTGGATTGCAGGAAAAGACTACCGTGTTTCCCTGAAAATAAGACCCTGTCATATTTTTTTGAACCCTGAAATAAGCGCTTGGCCTTATTGCCATGCACTCAAAAGCCCTATTGGGCTTATTATCAGGGGATGTCTTATTTTGGGGGAAACAGGGTAGTTCCAAGTGTCTTTGCCTTTTGCAAAGAAATCTTTTGAGCTACCTTCACCTAATAGGTGGTGTTAAGAAGCATGACTTCTACAGATATGTTTCCCTACTAAAATTTATTGTTGCAACACTGTGTTAACATATGTCCACCTGTTCCCACAGTGCATTAAGCAGTTTTAAGAATTCACAGCAGATCTAGAACTCTACCTTCAAAAATTGCAGTGATAACAGTCAGTTAATGGTCTTGTGACAGCTGAAGGTACAGAGTTTTCTGTGTTGAGAGATCTTCAAACTCTGTTGATTATCCTAGTTTTGCTCAAATATTTTGTAATGTGCCTGATGAAAGAGTTTGCTTTTAATATTATAACTATTGAATCAGGACTAACTACTGCTTCATTTGAGTACATTCAAAAAAATTTCTTAAATTTTTACATTCTGTTCTTGTTTTTATTTTTAATGATCCCTTTTTTAAAAAAGAACATAAGGGTAGTTTCATTTCTTCATCTCTGTCCTCAGTCTCTAAAAATCAATTTGCTGAAAGCAACATATGTCTTTTAGGAGGTAAATACTATAATTGTATGCAAGTGATCAATAAGGCTATCTGTACTTAAATCTAAAGTCATATTTTGTTCTTAATATACCACACCTCATAGAGAATAGATCAATTGCATTTTTTCCTCTTGAAATAGTTCAGAGACTTTAAATCATTAACTCTTTCAATGATATCAGTGTCAAAATGTTCTGATCTTGATCTGGAGCCATTAACCACTTCACTAGTTTGCAATTTACTGTTTTCTAGGCTGGACTTCTAAGTGTTGGCAAATGACTCAGTTCAGCTAACAAAGTCATCCTTTGCTCTTACCTTTGTAGAGTTTTACTTGATAATCTAAACATTAAAAGCCATTTTAATTGGGTACTTCTTTCCTAATGTTTTTGCACCTCAGATTAAAATGTGTAGTCAAAGTCATAGATGACATAAAGAGCCAAATGGGCCAGAGGCAGAACAAACTGTAGTTGTAGCTGGAACAGAAAGTCTAACAGAATTTAGCCTTAGAGGATCAAGGACTCTAGCAAGTGAAAAGAATGAAAGCATAGTATGATATTTTATGGAGAAATCCATGAAGCTTCTGTTAAAGGGGCATTTTGTGCAATGTCTTACTGCAGCTATAGTGTTCCAGATCTCTTAATCTGGAGGTGTATCAGGGATAATGGTGTCTCTCCTCCCTACTTTTCAAGTTTGAATGGTTTATTTATTTAACCTAGAATATTACTAACCATCAGTATTTTAGCAGTTTACTAGAAGAACATTGAAATTGCTCAGATACAAATGTTGTATGTCATTGTCAGCTCTTTGAGGTAGATCAGATCAGGAAACAGAACTATTTTACTATTGTAAAGTGTGTTAACATAAACTTAAAGACTTGCAAGAATATCCCTTTTCCACCTCTTAAACCAAACAGAGTCAAAGCAGGATGATTTTGATCTTTCCTCTCCTCTCCTCTGGCACTTCTTATCTTTGTACTCCTTATCTTATTCTTCCACTTCCACAAGCTCTGCAGAAAATGCTGTTCAAAGAAAGAGGAAGCCCAAATCATCCCCCGACATCCAAAATAAATATACACAGCAGCCAAACTAATTAACCAGTAAATAGTATAATAGTAGAAATGATAGTAAAGTCAAGAAATGGAGCCCTTAACACTTTCAGAGCCCTAGGCTTGGGTACAGAGTCAAGTTTATAAGCATTACAAAAGGCCAGCAGGGTTGGGGCCTTTCTAATCTCTGAGGGGATTCCACAAAGCATGGCCGTCTTCTGAGCCCCGCCAGCCGACACTGTTAGATCAAATTGGATATTTTATTACCCTTTGGATCAGGGTTATTAACGATATTCTCATTGTAAAAAAAAGTATTGATGAGAGATTTTTTTTAATAAAAGTTTTTTATTTTTTCTCCACATTCCACATATATACATCAATACATATACCATAACATCTTAACAAGTATTAACATACATTTATATATTATTATCCAGTAAACCAACATATTAATCTTATATATATCATTTTCGAGTTGCCTGTCTGTTTCCCCTTTGTCATATCATGTCACTCCCATCTCTTACCTCCCTCCCTTTTCTCTACCTACTTTCTCCTTCTCTCCCTTCTTCCTACTTCCCTCTTCTTCCTTCCTCTATCTTTTTCCTCCTCCTTCTCATCCTCTCCTCACCTCTCTCTTCTCTCCCTCCTCCTCCTTCTACCCCCTCTCTCCTCCTACCTTCTCTCTTCCCTCTCTCCTCCTCCCCTCTACCCCCTCTTCCTCTCTCTTATTTCTCTCCTGAGTGTATCCATTTATATTTATTTCGTGGTTAATAGACAAGCAGCTCATCTCTCTGAATTCCCTTAACTTATAATACTAATTTAAACCTTAACTCTTTTCTATGTTAATACCTCTATACATAAATCATTCTAGGTATATTTTGATACTAATATAATGCTACCTCCCTACTACAATTAATTTTGTCGCCTAGGTCTCATATCTTTAACTTTCCATTTTCCTTCCATTTCAGTTGGTGTTAATTATCTTCTACCCATATTCATTCTCTATCCAGTCATAAAATTTCCCCCAAATACTTTAATATTCTGTATCCTCCTTATCTTTAATTATCATTGTTAATCTGTTCATCTCCGCACAATCCAATATTTTCCTAATTACCTCTCCTTCAGTGGGGGCTTTTATTGCTTTCCAATTCTTTGCAAATACAATTCTAGCTGCTGTCATTCTAGGTATATTTTAATACTAATATAATGCTATCTCCCTATTACAATTAATTTTGTCACCTAGGTCTCATATCTTTAACTTTCCATTTTCCTTCCATTTCAGTTGGTGTTAATTATCTTCTACCCATATTCATTCTCTATCCAGTCATAAAATTTCCCCCAAATACTTTAATATTCTGTATCCTCCTTATCCTTTAAACATTCTAGCTAATCTCTCTGTTGACATGTGCCATCTATAAAACATTTTATACATATTTTCTTTATATGCTGTTGCCATTGTCAATTTGTAATTTCTTTCCCAGAGCTGCTGCCATTTATCCAATTCTATCGTATATCCGAAGTTCCTTACCCATTTTATCATAGTTTCTTTCACTTGTTCCTCCTCCAATTTAATAAATGGCTATACAGTTTTTAAATTAATCTTTCATCTGTTCCTGTGAGTATTTCATCTAACTCCATTTTTTCTAAATTAAAACCTTCTGTTTTAGCATCTTTTTCATATCTTGATTGTATTTGCATTCTCATATACCAATCCATTTTTATTCCTTGCTTCTCTAATTCTTGATTAGTTTTCTTACAATATTCCCCATATTAAACCTGTTTGGGTGGATTAGTGCTTCCATCGTTGAAAGCCAATATGGTATTTTCAGATAGTGTTTCTCTTTTATTTTCTCCCACACCACATATAAAGAATTTCTTATGTAATGTCTTTGGAAATAGCTGTGTATTCTACTTTTTCCATACCATATAAATGCGTGCCATCCCATCTGCAAATCGTGTCCCTCCAATGTCAATAGTCTTGTATTCCTTAACAAAATCCATTCTCTCATCCATGATAGTGCCGCTGCATAATAATATAGTTCCCAGTTAGGTAATCCAAACCCACCTCTAAGTCTTGCATCTTGCAACATTTTTATATTAATTCTCGCCTTCTTTTCCTGCCATATAAACTTCAAAATCATTTTATTTAGCTCATCAAAATATTTTTTCTCTAATCTTATTGGTATTGTTGAAAATAAAAACAACAATCGTGGCAATATGTTCATTTTGATTATCGCAATCCTCCCCATCAATGACAATGAGAGATTGAGAGCAGTCCTATGGGTCCACATGTTCCTTTACCATAACCTCCATTTTAAATGAATGTTTTCCCACAGCCACCATTCATGTTTACTTGGTTTAACAATTAACATAAATCATAGGTCTTTCCTACTTAGGATATCCTCAGGCTCATATTGCTGTTGTTAAATTTAGGGAAATAGGACTTCCTTAAGAAGAAATTGAATATTTTTACTCCTATCCCCAATGTGTCAAAAGTGTGCAGAATCTGGATGACAATCAGTCCCCCTCTCCCTCAAAAAAGCCTTGGGTGAACTGATAAACATGTTTCCAAATTTTATCAAAAATTAACATTTGATAAACTTTGGAAACATATTTTGTTGTTAATCACAACAAAAGACAAGCTAAGAAACAAGCTACTGTTAATTTCAGTTCATTAACTACTGAATTTTAATGAAGTGTAAATGAAATTGTCAGATTTTGGTATGGTTCTTGTCCATCTATTATTTTTAAATGTGTGACTTCTGACATGTTAATCAAAGGTTAAGGGCAGCTTTGACTCGGATGAAATATCAAGAGGGAAAAACCTAGCACCAATTAACATAAGGAAAAGAAGAATTCTTTTGTTCTGTTTCTGTTTCTTGAATTCACAGTTCTGTCCTTCCTCAGGAACAAAAGCAACCGAGGAGAAGAAACGGTACTGCAACGTAAAACGGCTGCTAGTGCTCCTCCGCCACCCAGCGAGGAGGCCGTGTCCAGCAGCTCTGAGGATGATTCTGGAACTGATAAAGAAGACGAGGGTGCTACCTCTCAGCGTTCAACACCTGTGAAAATATCAGATACTGGAGACAATACCAAAATAACAGAAGTAAGAAATTGGGGTGCCACAAAGACGGGCACAGTTTTATATCTGCTCTTCTGCTTTGTACTCAATATGTACCGAAGGCTTACACATCTGATTTTCTCTCTGCATTAGAGACATTTTTTTCCCTAAGATACAAAGGCAATCACTAAAGATAAAACCAAAATAAAAACACTGAGGAGGGACCTTGGAAAGCAGATGGAGTACTTAAAAAGCAATTTTAAAAGGGATTGTGCAACTGATTAGATTTCATGCAGAAAATATACCGTGAAGTACTTGATATGTATCAGTGTTTTAAATTAAACTAGGTAATTCAGCCAGGAGTGAAAAATGGATTAATAGAATATTGGCTTAATATAGAAATATAGCTTAATACTACATTTTCAAATAGGAATATTAATTTAGCCAGATGATACCCTTGTGCAGACTGATTCACTACCATTATAATGCTTCAATATCTGGTGATGTTAATGAAGATATGTAAACACAATAAGATGAGGCATCTTGGCAATTTTGTTTCAGCACAACTTAGACATTTATGATTGTACAAGGAAAAGTTCAGAGCACAACTGTATGGACAATCAAAGATCAAAATGTGCCTTGTCTTTCAAAACATGATATGCAAGAAGAATTTTATACTTCTGGCCAGATTGGGACTACAAGCCATAGTTGAGGCTGTGGGTGGGGGAGGGGGTTTCCTGTATATCTAGGGGTTTACCATCTCTGGTCTTGGATGGGTTTGCTCTGCCCTAGATGGACCCAATGTATAAGCTGGGAATTCTCCTGTACTCATGATTCCTGCTTGAGGAGCAGGTGGCAGTCATAGTAGGAGGGCCTTTGCACAACTTTGAATTATACGCCTTTCCTAGATTGGAAGCCCTTGTCTCAGTCACTCATCCCCTAGTCATCTCCTGCATGGACTACTACAATGTGCTGTACATGGGACTACCCTTGAAGAGTATCTGGAAGCTGCAAGCTGTGCATGTACCGTGTTTCCCCGAAAATAAGACCCTGTCTTATATTTTTTTGAACCCTGAAATAAGCGCTTGGCCTTATTGCCATGCACTCAAAAGCCCGATTGGGCTTATCAGGGGATGTCTTATTTTGGGGGAAACAGGGTAACCTCTGCTGCATGAGCTGCACTGGATGCTTGTTTGCCTCCAGGTCCAAACATTTTTGCTTTTAGTTCTGTATTAATCAGATTAACAGTATTTGATACTGTGATTCCCAAATTTGGAGAACTGTAATATGTCCAAATTGTAGTTAGTGAGAACAAGTCAGGGCCAAACCATGCTCTTATACTAAGCAGATTGCCCTCAAGTATGGGTTTCATCTAATATCTAAATATTAAATATTTACATTTAGTATATTTATTATGTTATTTACTTTATTTATTTATAAATTAATTTGAATACATTTAAATTTAAATTTGAAAATTTATTCTTCCTTTTAGATGCCAAAGAGGAGGTTTGGTTGGGTATGTAGCTGCTGTTTAATGCCAGGTCTGTTGTTAACAAGGCCCCCCTCGTTCGAAACTTAATCTTGGAGGAGGGGGCTGACCTGGCATGTATAACTGAGACCTGGCTGGCCAGGAGGGGGGTGTTCCCCTCTCAGAGATGTGCCCAGACGGGTTTCAGGTATTGCATCAGCCGCGACCCCAGGGAAGGGGTGGAGGAGTGGCAATCATTGTCCATAAGGGTCTTGTTCCTCGCAGGATCCCTGCCCCGGAGATTGTTGGGTGTGATCTGCCCTCGCAGGATCCCTGCCCCAGAGATTGTTGGGTGTGAGTCTCTCCTCTTGAAGTTGGACTCAGGGGTTCAGTTGGGCTTATTGTTGATGTACTTGCCTCCCAGCTGCATTACAACATCCCTGCCTGTGCTGCTAGAGGCGGTAGCCGGGTTGGCGGTAGAGTTCCCCAGGCTTATGGTACTGGGGGACTTCAATTTGCCATCACTTGGTGAATCCTTGGATGCAGCTCAGGAGTGCATGGCCTCCATGACAACCATGGACCTGACTCAAGTAGTTCAGGGTCCAACTCATAGGGGGACACACACACTTAACCTGGTGTTTCTCTCGGGGCAGTAGAGATATGATCTGGAATTAAGGGGTATAGATGCTTCTCCCTTGTCGTGGTCAGATCATTTCCTGCTGAGGTTAGACTTTAGGGCGCCACTCCCCCATCGCAGGGAAGCGGAGCCAATTAAGTGGTTCCGCCCCAGACGCCTAATGGACCCGGAAGGGTTCCAGAAGGAGCTTGGGGAGATACCGGATTCCCTTGTCCACAATCCGGCTGAGTCCCTGGTGGTTGCCTGGAATATGGCGACACTGGACCAGATTGCACCTTTGCGACCTCTCCGGGGGAGTGGATCCAGGAAAGCTCCCTGGTTTACCGAGGAGCTCCGGGAGATCAAGCGGCAGAAGAGACGTCTAGAGCGACGCTGGAGGACCAGTAACGCCAAATCTGACCGAACACTGTTAAGAGCTAGGATTTATTTAGTGGCGATACGGGCGGCAAAATGTTCGCATTTTTCCGCACTTATTGCAGCCGCTGATTCGTGCCCAGCCACCCTTTTTAGGGTGACTTGTTCCCTCCTCAATGGAGGGGGAGTGGAGGAGCCATTGCAGGGTAGAGCTGAGGAATTTGTGCAGTTTCTGTTGGATAAAGTCACTCAGATTCAGATCGACCTGGACTCTGATTGGGCAATTCTGGCCGAGATGACAGGGGCAGGTCTTAGTCCTGTTGTGTGGGATGAATTTGAATCTGTGACTCCTGAGGAAATAGACAAGGCTGTAGGAGCGATGAGTTCCTCCACTTGTTTGTTGGACCCGTCACCTCCTGGCTGGTTTCAGCTAGCAGGGAGGTGACACGAGGCTGGCTCCAGGCTTTAATTAACGCGTCCTTGAGTGAGGGGTCCTTTCCGCAATTGTTAAAGGAAGCGGTTGTGTGACCCCTCCTCAAGAAGCCGTCCCTGGATCCAGCTGGATTAAAGAACTTTCGTCCAGTCTCCAACCTACCCTTTGTAGGAAAGGTTGTTGAGAAG
>QLTV01003764.1:3562089-3597573 GCA_003457575.1 Thermophis baileyi | reverse complement strand
CCCGGCATGCCCACCCCCTTTCCCCCGGAAAGTAGTGGCGGGGGCTTATTTTCGGGGTGTGGCTTATTTCAACGCATGTCCCGAAAAGCCCTGTTGGGCTTATTATCGGGACATGTCTTAGTATAGGGGAAACACGGTATGCCTTAGTGAAGTTGTGGAAATTAGATGGCAACATGAGTGTTAATGAGCTGCGCCTCTTAATTCCTTTTACTCCAACCTTTGTCCCAAAATCACTACTTTGCTTCTAGGTAGATGCCTAGATAAACTAGAGGAGGATTTTATTCTTTTGCTCTGAGGCCAGTACTCTGAGACTATAAAGAAGGTTGCAAGGTTCTTTTCTGTCACGAGTCTTGATACATTGCTAATTACTGGAAATGCTCTAAATTGAGTAATAGTAAATGCTTTGTGTTGAGCATATGTTTTGTGATAATTGATTTTTCCCTTTTTTCTGAAATCCTGATCATTGATAGAAATATATCATGTCACGCTTAAGGAGCCCTAATGTTCTTAATGCCACTCTTTCCTCACCCCAAGCAGCAGGGCTAGCAAATTAACTGACCATGGTTTGTTTATAATTACATGTGTTGGTGAGAAGCAAAATGAAGATGTTTTTGGCTGGAGCTGTCTAGAGAACACAGCTGTAGTTTGGTAATCCATTCTTCATCCAGTTTTATGATTGCACACTCTACTGAAAAAAAACAAACCCATGAAGAATTAGAATTAAGCTGATTGTTCAGATAGGAACCAGCATCCACAGAGATGTGTGCTAACTAGCACTTATGATTAAGTATGTCCTACAGATATTTCCAAGATGAACAAAACTGACTGTAGATATCTAATGAATAGTACTAGATCAGAAAAAAAGAAAAAGGAAAAAAGGGAACAGCACTAATGTGTTATTTATTACCAGAGTCTAATGTGGATTGAAGCATTGTTTACACATATAAATGAGAAAAGGTTTTTTATAAATTCATACATTACATGTCCCGTTTCTGCTCATCCAGTCCTATTCCTTTTCATTCACTATAACATTATACCTCTGAAATACGTTTTTGGATATTACTTACTCTTCTCTGCTGTTCTTTGTGTTCTTATATTTATTCTTTTTTTTTCTTCTAGTTATTTCTTATTTCATTTCAGTTTCCTGTTTTCATATTTCTGTTTCCTTTTCTCCTTCTCTTTCTGAAGGCTGCTTTACCTTTCACCACAGATCCTATGGCCTGAAGACACTATTAAGAAAATGCATAAGATACACTTATTTCACTATAATTTTCCCTATATAATCCTGAAATGTTACATCCTGAACTCAGATCTTTGTTCAGATCCTTGCCTGCTTGTCTGTTGGCTTGCCATGAACGCTGGCCATTTCTTTCTCACTTAAGCACCTATCTGTTCCTGACAGCATGGCACAAAATTAACCTTGCTCCATTGCCTGGCTGGCTCATCTTCTCTGCCCTTCAGACTTGTATCTGGAGAAAAAATGAGTCACAGGGAGCTTATGGGAACATGCAAGAGACAAAGAAAGGTAATGAAAATAATTGTTCCAGTAATTTAAAAACGCAAAAAAGTCCCACAAAATAATTTGGGTAATGTTAACACTTGTAGTGTTGACACATGCACTGTACTGTAACATTGCAACCAATTTATACTTATTTTTAAAAATGACAATTTCTTTTGAAAATCAATAAAAGTATTAGAAATCTCAGACGTAGCATCTAATTTTCCTGTATAATATTCAGAGACACATGTGTCTCTTTCTAAAATCAGGTGTCTACAACATTTTAACTCCAGATCATTTATCTCTATTCAGAGATCCTAAAATTCCCAAGTAGCCTAGCCTATTTTTCTTCTAGCATGTGGAAAAAAATCCCTCTTTTTGAAAAAGTAGAACCGGCATCAGAATGTTGAAATGGAAGATGTTGCCCTGTTGCAAAGATAGAAATAAGAGTTTGTGTGTGAAATGGAGTAAAGAAGCTCTTGTTTTTGTTCTCTGACATCAAAATACTCAAATACTATCTCTCCATAGGGTGTAAGATACAGTGTAGTACCAATGTCTAGATAACCTGTCTCATGCAAGCACATGAATTCTAATTAGTAGCTTCTTCTACAGTAAAGAAAGAACAGTAACTGAGAGAGATCTAGTGTCCTAGTGGACAACCATTTAAGTATTAGCCAGTAGTATGCCGCAGCTGCCAAAAAAGCCAATGCAATCTAGGCTGCATCAACAGAGAAATAGTATGAAGATTATGTGAAGTATTAGTACTACTATATACTGTTCTGGTAAGACCACACTTGGAATATTGCATCCAATTTTGGTCACTGTGATACAAAAAAGATTGAGTCACTAGAAAGAGTGTAGAGAAGAGCAACAAAAAAGATTAGGTGGTTAGAGGCTAAAACATGAACGATTGCAGGAACTGGGTATGTCTAGTCTAATGAAAAGAAGGACTGGAGTGACAGTCTTCCAATATTTGAAGGATTGTCACAGAGAAGAGGGGGACT
Organism: Thermophis baileyi; assembly: GCA_003457575.1. NCBI lineage: Eukaryota > Metazoa > Chordata > Lepidosauria > Squamata > Dipsadidae > Thermophis > Thermophis baileyi. The sequence continues at coordinate 3,595,071 of QLTV01003764.1, read as the reverse complement.
ACCTATTCTCCAAAGCACCTTGAAGGCAAAACAAAAAGTAACGGATGGAAATTTATCATAGACTTATCAACCTAGAACTAAGGAGAAATTTCTTGACAGTGAGAACAATTAATCAATAGAACAGCTTGCCTTCATAAGTTGTGGGTGCTCCATCACTGGAGGTTTTTAAGAAGAGATTGGACAGCCATTTGTCTGAAATGGTATAAGGTTTCCTGCTTGAGCAGGGAGTTGGACTAGAAGACTTCCAAAATCTTTTCCAACTCTGTTATTCTGCATTCTGTAAATCAAACCCAATAGCCTAATTCTTTTTCACTCCCTTTATACAGGATAGTAAATATCACTAGAGCCAGATATATGCTTTTGTCCTGATGACATTGCCTAGCTCTGAAATCACTTTAAAGTGACAGAAGTTTGCACTCTCTTATCACAGCCATGTTTGCAGCTTTCCTCAGTCTTCATTGAACCTTGCCTTTCTTTTGTGAGGAAGCGGGAGATGCAGATACTGTAGCTGTGCATCAAGCATTCCAGCTTGTGGTACTTGGTGAGAGCAGAGTTCAGTTTCATTCACACTACAACTACTTTGGAGAAGCATAGGGATAGCCAAGGCAACCATGCTTGTAAGTTCTTTAGTTGGAGCAAATATATCTGTTGCTGAATATAATAAATGAAGTGGGGATGGAGAGTTGAGAGGAGGTTGAGAGGTCTTGAGATCAGGAGCCAAATGGATTGACTTTGTAGGATGGAAGCTATTTAACTATATCTTACAGGGGGAGAAAGCATTTAGAGAGTGATTAAAGCAGAAAAACAGCATAAGAATATAAGAAGAGCCTACTCTGTGAGGCCAATCTGACCAAAACCCAGAAATATCAAACATGTTAAGGTTCTTCTTACACAAGAGGTAGCTGTGTAATTGCTACCTTGACTATGAAGAAAGTTCTAATAAAGAATTTGCTTTATAAACCAATGAAGCCAAATCTTTTCCAGGACTCTGGACTGTTAGCTGCAAACCCAGATATACCCAGTATATAACTTTGTCTCAAAAGGAATATTCCTGATGAAAGATACTTTCCCTGAAGTGTGGCTAGGAGCATGTATGCAGGGAGATCTCCCTTCCTTTCTCTGGTGAGAAAAATGGTTGGTGTTTTTAACTATAGAGTAGAAATGGCTAGACAAGAGGCTGGGAACCAGTAAGATTTATTATTTCCATTCAGCCTCAGCTTGAAATGAAAATTGGCAGGAAACAGGATTTCTGCACAGCATAATTGACACTGTGGTAACGTATGCTCTAAGGCTAACGTAGGAAAAGATTAGCTAAGAATTCCTTTTTCTGTGTGGTGTTTAAGCTTAATTTACTATCTCTGAAGAATTTAAGCTCTTGATTCATGGTCAACAAATTGTCTTCTTTTATGCAACGTGGAACCTTTATGCATCAGAGTTCAGACTAACAATATATTATGATTACCCAGAACCTTAATAGACTCTTATGGGGTTGTGAGAGATCCTTTTCTGATGTTCTGTCTGTTCTGAATGGCTCCATATTTGCTATCAAAAGTTGTACCTATGCCTTAAATGTTTGTATTCACTTCCCCCACCCCTTTTTAAAAAAAGCTAAAGAAATTAATTTATTGCTTGTGAGATTGCTCTGTCTCCAAAGAAGGTGGGGGACTGATTATCCCTAGTCACACTCCTCTTGATACGAAAGCAGGAGGTGGCATTAGAAATTGCATTTCTTTTTTTATCAGCTTATTGTTTTTATTATTTGTCAGTAAAGCATCCTGGCTGTGAGGAAGTTTAAGTGAGAGGGATTCTAGGTAACGGCAATCTTCCTCTGTAGAAGATAGGTGATGTTAGCAAGTAACTACCTTCAGCAATGCTACAGCAAGAAGGTAGCCAGAACGTGTAAAACAGAGAGTCCTTCTGGGAGAGGAAGGTTGAGTCCTCCTTTTAGCCTATCAACCATGTTACTAAAAGGGATAAATAAGAAGAGCAAAGGATTAAACAGGATGTATTTTGTAGCAACTTTTTCATAAGCTTTGCAGAGATAAGTGAAAGTTGATAATTAGGTCAGATGAATTATTTTGCCTGGTCAAGTAAGATATTCTATTCAGATGTCTGGACAGCAAAATCTGGAAAGTACTAGCATCTGAACCCAGTAACTTCAGAATTGAATCATAAAGTTGATAACTAATGATAACAGCTTAATGTACTATACTGGATAAAAAGCGATTCTATATACTGTACAGAGGGGTTTGTTACAAAAACGTCTTTTATTGGCCTTGGTTTTCCTTTCATGTAGCTTCATTGGAGACTGAATTCTGATACTGCTGATGTTGTGGTTAAGAATATTATATTACATCATGTACGAATAACATGCTGTGAACATATATGCACACAGACTCACATATACATAAACACAAATGTGTATGTACCGGTATAACCAGATGCTTCTCTTTTAAAAGCTAAAAATGGTTTAGGTTGTCACATTTCTTCTTGGGGGGGATATGTTCTAGGCTTCTAAAATTATTTCCATAATAACATGGTCATTTTTTGACATATCTCCTAGCTCCATGGTACCATTGTTGAGACAGTAGCCCCAATTGTGTACTGTAATTAATACAGTTACACCCAAAAGTTGTATTAGGGAATTGTTGTATTGGTAATTTTATACCCAGTCCTTCTATGATACATATTACATTTAATAATTATTGAATTCTATATTTGTATTTGGTTCTCAGGTGTATTATACAATACCGGTAATAGTTGCCTAATTTGAACACAATGCAATACATGTCCTTTCAAATGTTCTGCGTTTAAAGATTACTTCTTTGGGAAGCACTTGTGCCTCTGCTTTGCTATTGGGTTTATGGCATTTCATTGTTTTCTTGGAGGAGGGGGTTGGCTATTGCTGCTTTTTAAATTGTATTTCTTGAAATATTTGAATAAACGTACAATCTAAGACATATCACCCCGAAGATTTTATCTTGCTTTGTTTCAGAATGTAGTGCAACCTACCAAAGATGTCTATGGAATTAATCTTTCAGAATCTCCTTCAGAGGATGATCTCAGCATATATACAAGGTAGGTTTTTTATTATCTTGCTAATGCTGAAAGAAAGCAAACCTAAATATTTGAAAAAGAAAAAAAATGGAGATGTTTCAACCAGAAGTATGCACACTTACATTGTACTCCCCTCAGTGAGAGAATTCACAGATTGCTTATTTTGCTTAGGTTACTGGGTATAGATCATTAAGAGGTTGTTTAATTGTGTATCTCTAAAATAAATTCATATATCTTCTTTTTTTTTTAATCTCTATCTTCAAGAAAATCTGGAAGTAAAAAGTATGGGTGGTAGTTATCATCATCATGCTTAATCATTTTTTATTTAAAACAGCAGTATAAAACAAGATAGATCACACAATTAGCTGTGTTGCTAAATGTAATTTTAAATCTAGATTTCCACAGTCTTAAATCCAAGATGCTAGCCACTCTAGCTCTGACTTAAAAAGCCTGCCAAGTGATACTAAGCTCTGCCATTTATTGCATGGCACATCACTCACCTTGTTTCTTGTTATTAAGAGCAAATCTCCATTGCCTGTGGATTTCACAGTAATGTATGGAAGAGAATAAGGAAGACTCCAATAGATATTGCACCTTTCTGCTAATGCTGGTATTTTTAAGCCTGGTGCTGTAACAGCGTGGAGCTAGAGTATGGTATTCTTTAGCCTGCTTGATAATAGGCCTCATTGGAACCAATTACTGGGCAATATCTAAGCTTTTGGGCATTAAGTCTAGTTCAACAAGTGAATTGACTACCGTGTTTCCCTTATAATAAGACATGTCCCGATAATAAGCCCAACAGGGCTTTTCGGGACATGCGTTGAAATAAGCCCCCCCCTGCTGAAAATAAGGCCCCTTCCCCAACTACATACACGCACCCCCTGTCCCATCTGCCACCCCCATATTGTGCCCGAACATCTTACCAGAGTCTGGCAGCTCGCAGCTTCTCTTTCTCGGCCGGTCTTTGCAGGGAAACTCCTTGAAATGTAAAGAAAAACTTCTCGCGAGTGTGAGCAATTAACAACTTCTCGCACTCGTGAAAAGTTTTTCTTTACTGTGCGNCCAATCTTGGCCGGCGAGAGGGAGTACCAGGTGGGGAGGGGTGGGGCAGCGGAGAAATGAGATGCATGGAGCGAGGTGGGGCTCCCCTTGCCGTCTCTTCTCCCCCACTCGCCGGGCATGGCAGGAGCTGGAAGTCAGCTCCCCGAATCTGGCCTGCCAATCTCGGCCAGCGAGGGGGGGAGCACCGCCTCTCTCTCTTCTTCTCCCAAGCCTCGCAGCGCCTCCTCTCTCTTCTTCTCCTGAGTGGCAGCCGTGTGTCCAGAGATCCAGAGATTCCGGGGAAAAGGGGGGGACATGCCGGGAGCCGCTCTTTTTGCAGAGGGCACTCTTTTGGCCAGGAGAGCGAGAGCAAGCAAGAGGTGGGTGCGCGCACACCCCGTGGGACTAGTTCGGCTCCTCTGGGCTCTGCCTATGGCAATTTGAAACGCGCTCCTGCCTGCGAGGAAGAGGAGGCAAGCATCGATCCCTGCCTCGCTGCCGCCTCGCAGGCAGGAGCACGTTTCAAAACTCTGCCGGAGGCAGCCCAGAGGAGCCCCCTCTCGCTCGCTCTCTCTCTCTCTCTCTCTCTCTCTCTCTCTCTCTCTCTCCTGGCCAAAAGAGTGCCCACCGCAGAAAGACCGGCTCCCGGCCGGGAGAGAGAGAGCAAGCGAGAGGCGGGTGCGCACACATCCCACAGGACTGGCTTGGCTCCTCTGGGCTGCCTCCGGCAGCATATGAAAACGCGCTCCTGCCTGTGAGGAGGCGGCGAGGTCGGTCGGGTACAGCGAGCCCACAAGCACAGGGCTTGAGCAGTAGACAGGCACATCCATCCCGTCTCTGTCATGCAGCGGCCGAGGCTTTCCAGGCACCTGCCGGGGGAGCTGTGTGCTGGTCTGGAGCTGCTGGTGTGCTCTTGGGCACTCGCTGTTTGTGCCTCTGCGGCTACTGACGTTGCAGAGCCCTGCAGTCAGCTAGAGAGCGCCGGGCCACGGTTCGGTCTCGCCGCCCCTTCGGCTCTGCCTCCCTCGCTCGCTGGCTCGGGCCGCTCATCCTCCAACTGCCCTCCCCGCGTCCTTCAGACAGGGGATCGATCCCTGCCTCGCTGCCGCCTCGCAGGCAGGAGCACGTTTCAAAACTCTGCCGGAGGCAGCCCAGAGGAGCCGAGCCAGTCCTGCGGGGTGTGCGTGTACCCACCTCTCGCTTGCTCTCTCTCTCTCTCTCTCTCTCTCTCTCTCTCTCCTGGCCAAAAGAGTGCCCACCGCAGAAAGACCGGCTCCCGGCCGGGAGAGAGAGAGCAAGCGAGAGGCGGGTGCGCACACATCCCACAGGACTGGCTTGGCTCCTCTGGGCTGCCTCCGGCAGCATATGAAAACGCGCTCCTGCCTGTGAGGAGACGGTAAGGCCAGTCAGGTACAGCGAGCCCCAAGCGCAGGGCTTGAGCAGCAGATGGGCGCATCCATCCTGTCCCTGTCGCCGCATGCAGCGGCCGAGGCTTGCCAGGCACCTGCCGGGGGAGCTGTGTGCTGGCCTGGAGCTGTTGCCGCTGTTCCCTGCGGCGAAGGTGCTGGTGCGCCGGGACTCTCGGGCACTCACTGCTTCCTCCTTCCTTCCCCCCCCCCCCCTCTCTCAGCAGCAGAAATCTTTCTCTCTTCCAAACTCCGCCAGAAATTAGTCTTCGTGAGACTCATCGCGCCTGAGCAGCCTCTTGGAGCGAAAGGGGAGAAAGATTTCTTGCATGCAGCCAAAAGTTTCCTTGTCCTGGCGCTGTGTCTTACGTGCACTCTCCCCCCACCCCGCCCGAGAGGTTTGGTCGCCGGCTGCTTCTGCTCTGCGGGGATGGCTGAGGCACTGTGGGTGTTGCTGCTGCCCTCGCCGCCGCAGCCTACGGAAGCCCCGGCCGGCCCCCTGCAGGCCAAGGTCAGCTGCGGGCAGGGAGCACTGGCTGTGGCCGGGCTGGCCGAGCTGCGTCTGTCGAGGCTGCCCTCAGCGTGGCTGCCCGGTGTCTCGCCGGGCACCTGGGAAGAGTAAGCGGGGCTTGTGGGAGGAAGGGAGTGCAAGCAAGGGTCCTGCGAGGCTCCCCTCCCCAGGAAGAGTCCGGCTCAATCGCCATCCCGTCTGGTGACTCCCAAGGCGGAGGGGCTTCCCGGGCATGCCGGTGGGCGCTCCGGTCAGTCAGCGTTCAGGTGGGGGGACCGCGGGGAGATTGGAGCGGAGAGGAGCAGGGGGGAAGGGGAGGCCTCCAATGACCGTCACCATAGAGCGGGAAGCACAGTCGCAGAGCAGCCGCTGCCCTGGCTGGAGTTTGGAAGCCGCAGAGCCGGAGTTTGGGGGAGAGAACAAAAGAAAGACTTCTGCTGCTTTCTGTGCGTGCAGCCAAAAGCAGAAGCAGCAGAAGTCTTTCTTCCTTTCTCTCCCCCAAACTCCGGCTCTGTGGCTTCCAAACCCCAGCCAGGGCAGCGGCCGCTCTGCGAGTGCGCTTCCTGCTCTATGGTGATGGCTGGAGCTGGAACTGGAACTAAACAGACCGGCCGAGAGACGCCACGGAGCTAGAGAGGCGAGGCAGCGGCGATGGGACATGCAGACCCACGCTCGCCGCCTACTTCACCCCCAAAATAATAAGCCCCCCCGATAATAAGGTCAAGGCCATATTTCGGGGGTCAAAAAAATATAAGCCCCTGTCTTATTTTCGGGAAAACACGGTAGATGGTGTTCACATAAAGACTTCTCCAATTCTCTCATTCTCACTAGGAATGTTCTTTCTAGGGAAAGAACACATATATATTTCTGCATGTAAGATACATACTACATGCATGGGATATAGATCTAATAAATAAAGTCTTACCTTTGTACATTAGCATGTTAATAGTAAAAGGTTGTCTTTATTTACTCTGTGACCCTTTGAATAAGATGTATTTGGCTTTTAGTGAAAAGAAAGCTATGAAGACCCTCAAATGTAACTACACTAGCCTAAAAGTATTTCAACTCCTGCATTACTCACTCACAAATTAACTTCGAGGAAAGGATATTGTATTTTCAAGCTGCCTTTAATGGAACTTGATGTCCCTTACTGATGTATGACTCTTACAAAGTCTGCAAGAAACATATTATTTTCATTATTTCAGACAGTACGTTTCCCAGTGTGCTTGTTCTGTCTCTGTTCATAGGTTTGTTCAGTTGGGACAGAGTCAACAGAAGCAAGAAAAAAGTTCCCAAACTTTCTCTCCTAAAAACTTAGATGGAGTTATAAATTTGTAAGTATGGAGTGCTCAATCTGTCTACTTAAAATGTTTCAAAAGTTCTTTTCCAATCTTTTTTGCATTTTATTATTATTATTATTATTATTATTATTATTATTATTATTATTATTATTATTATTATTATTATTATTTATTATTATTAATTTACTTTATTCATTAAACATGAAACTCAGTCAACTGAACATTCAAAAATGCATCACAAATACCATTGACTGGTGCTAATGGTTGATACAGGTTGCTGCCAGCGTCCTAGGTATCAACCAAGTACCTTCTTAATAAAGAATCTTTAGTTTCAAAATCAGATCAGAGGTGTTTGAAATAATTAATTTGATTTTACTGTCTCTGGTTTTGTTTGGCATTTTTTGCCTTCCCTATTTCCAATTAGGATAAAGGTACGAATGATCGTGTGCTAACTTTGACAGCTGTAGCCCATTATTCATGTAAGTAGCTTACCCAGAAGAGAAATAGAGTGCATTTTCAACAGCTGTTTGCTTCATACATTTTTTTAATAACAAAATTGTCCAGAGTATTTGTTTGCATTTTTCACAAAGGTTTGCAGCTCATATAATTGATCATCTTAAGTCAGCAACAGTATGAGCCTCCCCCAAAGTCTCAAGTCTCAAAGTCCCACGCTGGTCATGATCAAATAGAGACAGAAGAGAATAATGTTTAAATACACCACTGGATGAAAATGTAATTTGATTTAAATTAATTCAACTATAAAAGTGTTTGAACCAAATTTAACTTTTGTCCTTGTATTACCTCTTACTTTTCAAAGATTGTCCCCAGCATACCTAAAAATCTAGGTATGATTTTGTGATTTATCATTAACATTATCATCCTCATCTTCTTCATCATCATCATCATCATCATCATCATCATCAGCTTCTTATTATTAATTTACTTTATTCATTAAACATGAAACTCAGTCAACTGAACATTCAAAAATGCATCACAAATACCATTGACTGGTGCTAATGGTTGATACAGGTTGCTGCCAGCGTCCTAGGTATCAACCAAGTACCTTCTTAAGGTGTACGATGTTCTGACTAGTGCAGTTTTTTACAGTTCCGCTGGTGTTATTGCAGGAAGCTGCAATTTCTTGATGTATTTTATAAAATTCTTGGACATGGTACCAAGTGCCCCGATGACAATGGGTATCACTGTTACATGTTTCATCCATAATCGCGTAGCTTCGATGGCCAGGTCGCGATATTTCGTGATTTTCTCCAGTTCTTTTTCTTTGACTCTGGCGTCTCCTGTTACCGCGATATCTATTATTATTATTATTATTATATTTATTTATTTATTTATTTCAATTATTATTTCAATTATTATTTCAATTATTATTTCAATTATTATGGTCTTTTTTGTCATGAATGAAGGTGAATATACATGTCCCAGGATAATGTTGCAATATCCCATCTGGGTCAGTCACTGGGACCAGAGGTTTTGTCTTCCGAGCTTTTGGACTCATACTGGAGCCCATCTTCAGAGAACTTCTCTGTAGCCAACTTCTGTCTAGGCTAGAGAGAAGTCCCCTGAAGATGGGCTCCAGCATGAGTTCGAAAGCTCGGAAGACTAAACTTCTGGCCCCGGTGACTGACCCAGATTGGATCCTGGTCTTTTTTGTATTTAACAAAATAACTAGTAAACATTAAAATGATACTTTTAAAAAAGTAACACTGTATTTCTTGGAGGAACAGAATTATAATTTACACTTTTACTTTGTAAGACAATATATAGAGACTCTGCACAAACCTAAGTTATTGTCTTCCAGTTATTTTGAACGTTAAGAGTTCGTAGTGTTTTCATGAAATGGACCTATGGAATAGTAAAGTAATAGCTGGTGTCACTAGGCAGTTCCTAATGTTCAGAATGCCAAAGATGAAAAGCAGAATCTTTTGAAGACTTTTGAATGGTGGGACCGGAAGAGTAAAATTAATAACACATTGTATACTTAAATGTAAGAATAGAAACCTAATAGGAAACCGGACAAGTAAGAGAGTTTGGCCTACATGTAGGATCACAGCAAAGCCATTATAGAGCCACGGTAGGACATCACATGATCACAGTAATGAAACAGATGAAATATAGTAGAATGCTGCATAGAAGTGAAAGTCCCAGAATAGATTGATTGAAAAGTAGAAAAGAGATGTCTGCCATGTTAACACTGATAATCAATCATGAAAGATGAGGAACGCGGGATTTTTTTTAAAAAAAGATGAGAAATATCTTTGCTCAACTTACACAAGAGAAGTTTCTCTTCCTACGCATACTTCTTTCACCAAAATTGGTTTTAACTAGTCCCTAAGCCTTCAGAGTCAATTTTTAGTTATGGCAGGGGCGGCAAAGGAGGAATGTTTACCTGTCCCTCTTCTATTGACTAAAGTAGTTGCATAAGCAGAACAATAGGTGTCTAATTAGATTTTATACCATTACTATTATTATGACATTGTCTTTTATATGTCCCACCTTTCTTCTACAGCTCACTACTGTGCATAGACGTTTCTATTTATTTTAACTACATGATAACACTTAAGTTGATTGGGGTGAGAGTTAATTCCTGCTCCAAAGTTGCCTCATGAGTTCCATGGTGAAGCAGCAATATAAACTAGTCTCTACAGTCTCATTCCAACACCTAAACCTCTACTGAACAGCAAAATGAAATTGCATTGATCATTTGTCAGACTTCAGTAACATCAAGTGACATGGAAATAGGATAGAATTAAAAATAAAATTAAGATAAATAAAATAAAATAAACATAGCCAGCACAGATATGAGTTTCTTAAGAGACCATCATAAATTGTAGCAAAAAATAGGGAAAAAGACAAGTTAGCAGCTAGTATTACTGCTAAATTTTGAGGAAGTTTAATCAAATTAGATTATTAGTGAGGTTCTGCCAACCTTGCTATCCATTAAACAGATCACACGAGAATGTTTCCCTCTGATTACTTACTAACTAAATTAATAACCGATAGATAGACTGACCGACCAACCAACCAGCATATGTTCCAGGGCCATGAGAGGCTGTAGCAGCCAGAAGACTCCTGAAAAGTGTTGGGGCGTGTCCTTCCATTTCATTAGGAATAGGCAAATTCTTTCAGGTTGTGTGACTACATTCTTTCCTTCTTTTCTGCATGCTGAAGTTTTGTGAGCTACAGTTCAGTAGCAGATATTTTGGACACAGGAAGCGTTTAAAAATATGTAATAATGTCACAAAAAAACACCATAGCGGACAGTAAAACATGTATGGCATATGTCACTCACTCTTTTTTTTTATATTGCCATGTGAATAATTAAGAAAGAGAAGGCTTTGAATGGTATTGTTGATGTCTATTAAAGAAAATCTCTGAATAGAATTTCTATCTTACCTCTTGAAATTTCTCCCGAATTTAACATTCATTTTATTTTATTTACTTTTCACAGAACACCCATCTCTGCTTTCTCCCAAGACAACATTTATGAAGTCCAGCCACCTAAAGTGGACAGGAAATCTATTGAGATTTTTCATGCTCACATCCAAGCAAGCAAGGGTATTATGCAGCCTTTGGGAAAAGATGACATCTTCCTATACCGAGAGTATATTAGGAATAGATACCTATGAAAAAAAAATGCCAGTACTCATCCCTTCTGAATGTAACTCCGCTGAATCTTAGATAGATCTTGCAAGGAAAGTTAGGAGGAAAGTACCTTGAATGCCTCTTGTATGTATTTTTTTCTCCCACAACTCCAAGGAGGACAGATGACTTATCTTTAATGGCTTTGTGGTACTAATACAAGTAACTTCAAATGTGAATAATTAGTTTAAAAAAGAACTGAATATAACCTTTGAGAAGGATTGAGAATATTAAAGATTTTGATAAGCAGTATTGTGTACAGATGTAAGCACATACACATACTGTATATGTACACACATATATAGACATCCATAAGTGAATTCACATGCACACTTTGACATAGAGAGTGAAAAGTTGCCATCAAATTAAACTCTACTTCAACTTTTATACCAAAGTCCCAGCAACATACCTAAAAAGATCTAAAAACATGTCCGCTATAAAGTAATTTCTAATACTTTTCTATTAGAGGTCAGGGTAAGGAAATTTTTATTTGCTAAAGTAGAGTAGTGTTTTATATAGAGAAAATTGGATAATGAAATGTCTGCAAACATACAATCAGCTCAGAGAGCACCAAGGACTCCATAGTTTCTAATTTACTGTCATCTTCATTAGGCCAATTGATTAGAAAATAAAACGAATGCTTAGCATTTTTTGTGCATTGCAAACAGGAGATTCTACCATTTGTGTTTCTGTGATAGCACTTCTTGCAGATCCAACCCCACGGTCTTCACTGAAACAAGCCCAATAGGCATGGCAGAAGACAATTTTGTTGCCATCTATTATGAAGGCCTTGGAATTGTTGCACAAGCTTCAGAGATGGATGTCAGTTTCTATTGCAACTGAATCGCAATCATATGACCATGGGGCCACTGTAAGTCCCCTCATTCATTAAAGTTTGAATGGTCACCTGAATGAGTGGTCATCATCTGAGGCTTGTATCAATATGAATCTTTACAGGGATTGTGCACCAGATATAATCGTTCACTCTACATTGTTTTCTAAAGTAGAGTGTGATGTATTTCTGAGATAATCTATGAAACGTCTGTTCCCTATGAATAATACCAACCTACAGTAATAATACCAACAATAATTAACACTAAGATTAACATCAAACCAAAAATCAAGAAGTAAACAATATTCCAATCAAGGAACCTCCATACAAGCTAACAGTAAACAGCCCAACCAAAGAACCACTAAGACCACTCCCTACTAACACTGACAGGGCAAGCCACCAGAATATAAATTGAGAACAAACCCCACTCCTTACTAGCACTGATGGATGATGTTACTTAGTTTGGGTAAACCCTAAGTTACAAATAATCTCCTTTATCAGACCCATTAATACAATGAAGCAACACTATTTGGCTATAGAAGAAATTAATGCAGCTTGGAAACAATTTACCGAGAAGTTGCTTACAAGATTGTTTGATATTAAAGCAGAAGATACAGAAAGTAATAAATTTTATTGGATAAAACAGAGACTGACCGATTTGATTTTTTAAAAATGCTGCATTACAAAAGCAATAAGAAAAAAGATGCTCTAGATCTAGCAAAATTGATTTACAAAGAAAACCAGTTGATGTCTTAATAATTAAAGGGGATTAAGTGTCAGGATTCTCCAGAAAATGACGCAGTGAGCGACAGAATGATTTTTTTCTCCTGCCGACAAACAACTAATTTTGCTGCCAAAGTCGGCTCTTTGGGAGTGTGCTCCCCAGATTTGAACTGGAGCAACTAGGAATGATCCAAGATGACTCTCTGATGACTGTGTACTTGCCTGGGAAGAGGAAGACAAATGATTGCAATTATCAATAAGAGCGACCAGAGGGCTGGGTCTCCATCTTTCCCTGTCAGCGTTTGATTTTTTTTTTTTTAGGTGTGCCTCGGTTTTAAATATCATGTTTTGAACATTTTTGTGTTTTTTTGCTTTTGACCTACATTTTTAATTAATTGGTTGAATGCTGATTTATTTTATACCCCCTTGCTGGACTGTGAAATTTTTACCTTTTTATTGCTTTGCTTTGGAGTCAGGAAACACTTTCATTTTTGCTGCATGGAAGGCGACAGCACAAAGACTTTCTCTTTGATAGTGATCTGATTTGATTTACATCCGCACCAGTCTACTGCAAGGATTTTATATTTTACTAATTTTTAAAAGAACTTTGCTGCTTTATTTTGCTTTGCTATATATCTTTGTTCTCTTTTTTTTCCTCTGAAGAGATGGAAATTTTCTCTATTTACTCTCTATCATGGGAAATATTACCTTAAATTTTTCTGCAGACATTTTGTTATGGAACATCTTTTGTTTTTGAGAGGAATTGCCTACATTTTGTTGTGAAAGTCTGGCTGTAAAAGAAATTTGGATTATATTAAAAATTGAAAACAATAAATGAAGAATTAACATTATACATTATACTCTTTACAATGCCCACAAAAAGAGATATAAAAGAAAGACAAGAGCCGGATCAATTTATTGTCAAAGCCGTTTTGGAAGCCTTCAAAAAAAGATGCTTTTAAACTTACAAGCTCTGAATGAAAATTTAGATAAAAGATTTGATGAATTAACAACAATCATAAATCAACCTAAGGATGATACTCAGATACAGGTAATAGCAGCTAAATCACACTTGCATTTGGGTGGATTGGAAGTCTGTTGCTGACAGAATTAAAGGAGAAGGAGCTTTGTTTAAGAATTGCAGGTTTGCTGGAGAAGGCTGAAAGGGGTCTGAATTTAAGAGGCTTAGAGGTGGCAGAGTGGATCAGCAATGAACTTGACTTTCTTACGAAAACTGATGGAGATTGTGGAATAGATTTATTATATTCAATCAGAAGACAACTGTTAAAGAGATGTTGTGGTTCAACTTGTACGAAAAACTACTGAACAAGTGTTGTGGAGATACAACAGAGAATTATGACTTTGGGGAATGAGATGCAATTGTTGGAAAAGATCCCAATTATAATTTTAAGAAAAACTTTTATTATTAAGAATCAATTGAAGATACCTGATCCTGGACTGATCAAAGATAATGATTGCAGTGGTTTATGGTAGATTAGAAGCCGTCATGGACTTTCTGCATGTGAAATACAATAGCACTTAGACTTATATACTGTTTCACAGTGCTTTACAGCCCTCTCTAAGCGGTTTATACAGGATATTGCCCCCAACAATCTGGGTCCTTATTTTACCGATCTCGGAAGGATGGAAGATTTAATCAACCTTGAGCCGGTGAGAATCGAACTGCCGAACTGCTGGCAGTCAGCAGAATTAGCCTACAGAATTAGCCTGCAATACTGCATTCTAAACATTGCGCCACCATAGATTGTTAACAGAGGGCTTTGAAATTTCGTGGTGGTGTTGGCTTTATGATAGGTCAAATTAGCTTGGCAAATAGAGCTGTAGAAGTTTATAAATTGTAGACCTGTTTTGCAAGGGAGAAAATTATTATTGTTGAAATGTATCTCAATATTCAATTGCGGGGAACAATATATGTGTATGTTTTTTAAAATGCACTTGTTTAGTTTTTGCTTTGTTTCCCTTTTTTCTGTTGAATTTTGAATTTTAGTTTTGGAAATAAAATTAAAAAGTCATGCAAATAATACATCAGAAGAAAGACTTGGAAGGCCCTTTCCTGTTGGGTTTATAAAAAGAAGGTTCAACTAATAAAACTGTTCCTAAGAGTAGACAAAGAGAAATTATTCAAGCTATTCCTAAAAGGAGACAAATAAAAAAAAATGATAACAAATCAACTTCTGGATGTTATTTGATGGGATTAAAGATTATCCTTTTAAAAAGAAAACAGAAGATTAATAAAGTGAATTTATCTGATCAGGATTAAAATATATTCACTGTGGTTTCTGGTAGATATTAATTGGATTTCTTTTTCACCAGGATTGAATGATAAGGCTTTAAAGAATGGTTTATAAATGGGGAGATTTTTTTTTTGGTTTAATGATTTAGAGAAAGTGATAAATTGGATTAAAAAATAGATTTGTTGATTTAAGATTAAAATATATAGTTACTATTCCTGATAGCTCTTTTGCTGATTAGGACTGAAAGATTTTTTAAAGTATAATTTGATATTGATAAGTGATAAGATATGACAGGGGTCTGCAACCTGCGGCTCCAGAGCCGCATGCAGCTCTTTGGGCCCTCTGCTGCAGCTCCCTGTGGCCCTGTCGCAGCAGAGGGATGAAAGAGCTGTCGCCCTGTCACAGTGGTGGCATGGCCGGAGCCTTAGTGCGGGAGCAAAGAGCCTCTGCATTTGCCTTTGCACGGCAACAGCATTCCACCTTTGTCGCGGTACATTTGCTGTTGCTGCCAGCAAAGAGGGCTGGGAGAGAATGGTGGGGGCAGATCTTGCAGGGTGGGGGCCATCCCCCAAGCCTGGCTTTCCTCCTCCCTTGGCGGGGCCAAGAGAAAGAAGGGAGCAGCGTGGGGAAGCGTTCCCCTCCCCCGCCGAGCTCCGAACACAACAGCCAGGCAGAAGGGAGAGATGGCCCAGCAGAAGCAACCCCATTGGACAGTTGGACAGTGGAGAGGCGTGGCCCGGCTCTCGCAGCGGGACGCTGTTTGGCACATCCAGATGCAAGCTGCTGCCTTTGAAATGCACCGCTTTCTGTTGCCTGTACCTTCCCCGATCTCAGTTCCTGAGAGCTATGTTTTTGCTTGCTTTCTGTTGCCTGTACCTTCCCCGGGCAGCAATGGCTGGGGCGGGGAGGGGGCAGCAGAGGCATCAGGGCTGCTCCCACCCCCTCAGCAAGCTGGGCCTCGAGCATGGAGAGTTGCGGGCGAGCGCCGGAGGGTCAGTAGATGCGCTCCAACATCGCCCCAACACACCTTTCCAGTGCGCGCTCCTCTGTCCCGAAGTAGGATTGAGTGGGGGGAAGGGGGAAGGGTAGGAGGGAAGGAGAAGTCCGGCTGGTTTTCCTTTGGCGTGGGGCAGGGGAAAGACCCAATACCACCTCCATGGCCTGCCCGCTGCTCTTGCAGTGCCTTGCGAAGCACAGCGAAAGCGTGCTTCACAATGGGGGAGACTGCATCCTCTCCTCCTCCTGGAGGCCATTTAACTGCTGCGCAAGGCGCTGTGCGCAGCAGTTAGATTTAGCCCACTCTTCACAATGGGGGAGACGGTGTCCTCTCCTCCTCCTGGAGCCCATTACAACATGGAGTATCTGCCGCAGCCGGGCCGGGCCAGCGTTTCGGGGCGGAGAGGTGCGGGCAAGACTAAGAAGTGCTGGAAGAAGCCTCCACGAGATGCGAGGCAAGTACAGGGGTGCTTCCCTCTCATTCGGAGTGAGTCTCCATCCCTGCCGTTGCCCTTGCCTTCTAGCTTCATTTCTCTGGGAACCTGAAATGACACTTGATTTTAAATCATATGGTAAAAAGCACCCAAAGAAGAAGAAAGAACATCAGAAAAAAAAACCCCAACCCTTCCCTGTTTTTGGAAATGGTTCAAGAGGGAGCACACATACATGAGGGGGGGGGAGGGAAAGAGAGAGAGACAGAGAAAAGGGGAGAAAGAGAAATGAGAAGATGATGGAGGGAGAGAATGAGAGAGGAAAAAAACAAATGAGAGAAGGGAGAGAGAGAGAAAGCTGGAGGGAAAGAATGAGAGGGAAAGGAGGGAAACGAGAGAAAGAAAAAGAGGAAAAAGAGAACAAATGAAAGGGAGAGAAAGACAAATGAGGGAGAAAAGGGGAGAAAAAGAATTGAGAAAATGATGGAGAGAATGAGAGGAAAAGGAGAAACAAATGAGAGAAGGGGGAGGGAGAGGGAGAGAGAAATGAGAGGGAAAAGGGAAAAATTGAGAGAAGGAGAGAAAGAAAGGAAGGAACGAAGAGAGGAAGGGAGGGGGAGGGGAAAAGAGAGAGAGAGAGAGAGACCCATTTCCCACAGAAAACACACAGAGCCACAAAACCTGGGTAGGTGTGGCTGGGGCGGGTCATGTGACTAGGTGGGAGTGATGTTGAATTGACCACGCCCACCCAGGTTTTGTGGCTCCCAGTGTTTTCTGTGAGAAACGGGTCCAAGTGGCTCTTTGAGTGTTTAAGGTTGCAGACCCCTGAAATATGGGAAGGGTATCATTTTTTTTATTATTATTGAACTACCAAAAAGATGTTAAGTTATTGAAATTGCTTATACTTATCTGCAGGGTGAAGGGAGTCATATCAGGCACAAGCAACCAGAACCACTTGTGAATAGCCTCAAGCTGAAATTTTATTGTTTATCACCTATGTTACAAGAATCTTACCAAACTGTTTGGCTTCCCATGGGAACAACCAGATAAGGTTTTATGGATTCTATGTGAGGTCATGCTTATGGCATTTATAGCAATGTAATGACTCCAAGTTTGACCCTCGCTTGACCTTCCAATTTAGCTGAAAATTCCTCCAAGTTGTCTTTTGTCTCTTTTCCTCTCTCAATCTTTTTGTATTTTTGTATTTTTCCAATTTTCATATCTTCAGTAGTTTTTATTAGTTTTTTATCTTTTTATTTATAAACTTTAATAAATTCTTATGTCAAAAAAAAGTTTTATGTTTATTTTATGTATTGTATGCCATCCAGAGACACACAGCTAAATAAATTTGTGAAAGAAGAAAAAAGAAAGAAAGAAAGAAAGAAAGAAAGAAAGAAAGAAAGAAAGAAAGAAAGAAAGAAAGAAAGAAAGAGAAAAGAAAAGAAACAGTCCAATTTCTTTTCCTGAATTATTTTTGTTTAAATTCATGTTTTGTTTTTAGAAAATTACAATTTCCATGTTCTTAAAAAAAAAACACCGAAATAAAAAAACTGGTTTCATCTACTAACTTTCTTGCAATGGCTCATTAATCGTACTGGTGATATTATCAATTTAGTGATTTCTTTATGAGCTTTTCCTACATTGGAATTGTTGGTAAGGGAATTTGTAATATAATAAAATGAAGTAAAGGTTCCTTTAAATCAGGGGTGTCAAACTCGATTTCATTGAGGGCCGCATCTGGGTTGTTTTTGACCTGGGGGGGGTGTTGGGCATTGCCAGGGTGGGCGTGGCCAGCTTGTCATTCGTGTTGGGGGTGCCTGTGGTGGCCTGAGCACTCTGCCAGGCCACAATAGGGCTCCCGAGCTCCGTTTTTGGCCACCATGGCCTCCTGCAACCCTCTGCCAGGGAAAATGGAATTCAGGAGGGCTGCCTGCGGCCCTCCCAAGCTCCGTTTTCGCTGGCAGAGGCACTGCGGGCCAGTCCTTCGCTGTTTCCAGGGCGGGCCAGATCTAAGCACCCTGCGGGCCGGATCCAGCCCTCGGGCCTTGAGTTTGACACCTCTGCTTTAAATGAAGCTCCATTCCTAATGAATGCATCAATATTGTATTCCAGCTGCATTTGCTGTAATCTCATATCCAAATTCTGACCAGATCCAACAAGGTTTGCCTTTCAAGATTAGCTAAGATCAGCTAGGTGCTGCCACTGAATTAGATGTTCTTTTTTCATAATGTGAAAATGATAGAAATATGCAATGAAATTTGAGATTTGAACATCTCTTGAAATATCGAGTTCATTGTACATCAGCGAAAATCCATGAGAACTTATGTTAACCATTATTAATTGCCGGCAATTTTTTTCCCTTTGCTATATAAAGTCCGGCCACCTTGAAAAAATGTTATTTCAGTCCTTCCCCAGAAAAATTGAAGACAACATTTTTGCTTTATTGACCATTGTCCCTGCTCTGCTTGCCTCTATTTGAAATTACTCTGATTAAAATGATCTCTAACACATTATAGATTTTATTTGCTTTTTTCACTCCTGCTCAAAGAATACTTACTTTTCTAGCATCAATCAATTCTTAGTTTAACATTACTTTTCAGTTTTGTGAAGTAACTGCTAGTACCCAGTCATAAAAGTCATAAAAGATATCATTATGCACTACAGAAGTGATGGTTATTCCATAAATCCCCAGAGGTGGTTCTTACACTAAGTTTGCTATAAATCAATTTATTTTTGTCTTTGCCTACATTTAAATTTACTGTCTAAACACTATATTCCCCCATCACCATTAGTATCAACCATCCAGGTTAATGTATTCCACATTTTAATTTGCAAACCACTGAACATTATAGTGATAGCTTTACTTTTTTCAGAAATTGTTTAAAATTTCTCTTATGATAACTCATAACTCATTGACTGCATTGTTATTCATATCCTAATAATCTTGTACTAAATGACACTTGGACACATTAAATAGTTATTGACACTGGGACACATTAAATAGTTATTGATACTTGGACACATTAAATAGTTATGCCATGCTGACATGTAAGCAAAGAGGTGATGTCCCTTGATTGCCTCCTAGAAAACGTTTCTGTGATATATACCTGAGCCTCCCTCAAAAATGCCACTTCATGTTAAGACAAACTAAAGGAATTGACTTTTATTATTTATTATTATTTTACCTTCCTTCTATTTCCCCCACAACAACAATTGTCTGAAGTGGGTTGGGCTGAGGGACAGTGACTTGCACAAAGTCACCCAATCACTGGGTGCCCAAGTCAGGATTAGAACTCACAATCTCCTGTTTTCTACCCTGGTCCCTTAACAACTAGACTAAATTAGTCCACTCAGTTCATTTTGGCATATTCAGGGCAAGTTTAACAAACAGGTTAGGTAATGTTGTGGCTTGCCCAAGTCCCGCGCAGCTGCTCATGGATCCGGAAGACCAAGACCCGACCATGGGGTGGCAAGAGCAGTCTGTATCTCCGGCACCTGAGTCCGAGACCGAGGAGGACGCAGGGCCAGAGGACGATACTCAATCAGGGCCTTCTGCACCTCCCCAGCAGGAGTTAAGTGACTCCAGTGAAGAGGAGGAGCCTCTGATTGATGCTAGGGCACGCAGGGCAGCTAGCCGGCAAGAGTGGCTTTGTAGAAGGAGGTCTCCTCACAGGTAAACCTGCAGGCAGAGCGGCCACGCCCTAAGACTATATAAGGTTGAATCACAACGGAAACTCTGGCTGGAAACAACGCACGTATTTTACCTGGCTGCTGTTTGAACTTTGGTGATATCAGTTGGACTAACTCCAGTCCGGGCTCTCGGCCAATTCTTGTATTTGAAATCCCGGCCAAAGTGTTCTGTGATTTGCAACAAGCACTTTGGGAGAAACCCTGAAATTAACTTATCACTAAGCATTTATTAGTGATAAAGCCTTCTTTATTTTTGGACAACAGTGTGTGTGTGTCGTTTCCTGGGGGTTTGCCGCGCTGGGTCACAACAGGTAACTGAAATATGGCATAAACAAAACATTTCTGTTCAATGAATGCTGGTTATAGATATTTCATATTTGAGTTGTAGAGATTTTTATTCTCTGATTGAGGAAGAGATTAAACTCATTAATCTGCCTCTTAGAATCAGCCAGAATATTCAGAAAAGCTATGAAACCCAATGACATTTTGATTGGGCTCTCATGAAGGAGCATATGATCATCATTGCCTTACCTGACCCAAAATTTAAAAATAACATTTAAATTTCATTTTTACAATTTGTCAGGCAAAGCTTGAAGATATAATATAATAAAGCCAGGACAAAAACTCCATGTACCAAGCTTTAGTAATCCAGTAATCGTTAGGGTTCAAAAGAATAATTTGTCTGTGTATATGACAAATTTCCACACCTTCTTTTAGAGAACATTTTTCTGTTCCCTAGGTGAAAAAAAATGCAGTATAATGTGTTTTTCTGGGATATATAGATATATTTACTATATAACTAATTTGATTCTAATTAGGTCACCTGTCATCTGTTCACTATCATTTGTTGCTCTATTATAAACTTTTCCACCATAGTCCTTCCGTATTCTTAATTTTCTAAACCACTCCAAAGACCACATCCAAATGTGGCAAACCTTGTTGGAAATAGAGAACCATTATTCTCCTTGTGTCAGTTGATTTCTCAACATATTAGTGATGAAGTTTCTATGTGACTTTGTTGACTCAGTAGTAGAAATGCTAATCAAAAGAAAGTGTCAATCAATATTGGTTCCTCCTACCAAATGTATACATTCCAGCAAGACGACAGGACTAGGGGGACAACCAGTGGTGAAATCCACATTTTTTTTACTACCGGTTCTGTGGGCGTGGCTTGGTGGGCATGGTGTGGCTTGGTGGGCATGGCAGGGGAAGGATACTGCAAAATCTCCATTCCCTCCCCACTCCTGGGGGAAGGATATTGCAAAATCTCCATTCCCTCCCCACTCCTGGGGGAAGGATATTGCAAAATCTCCATTCCCTCCCCACTCCTGGGGAAGGATATTGCAAAATCTCCATTCCCACCCCACTCCTGGGGGAAGGATACTGCAAAATCCCCATTCCCACCCCACTCCTGGGGGAAGGATATTGCAAAATCTCTATTCCCACCCCACTCCTGGGGGAAGGATATTGCAAAATCTCCATTCCCACCCCACTCTGGGGCCAGCCAGAGGTGGTATTTGCCGGTTCTCTGAACTACTCAAAATTTCCGCTACCAGTTCTNCCATTCCCACCCCACTCCTGGGGGAAGGATACTGCAAAATCCCCATTCCCACCCCACTCCTGGGGGAAGGATATTGCAAAATCTCTATTCCCACCCCACTCCTGGGGGAAGGATATTGCAAAATCTCCATTCCCACCCCACTCTGGGGCCAGCCAGAGGTGGTATTTGCCGGTTCTCTGAACTACTCAAAATTTCCGCTACCAGTTCTCCGAACTACTCAAAATTTCCGCTACCGGTTCTCCAGAACCTGTCAGAACCTGCTGGATTTCACCCCTGGGGACAACAATGGGAAGTATTCATGGAAGTACAGATCTGAGAGAAGCTCAGAGTCTAAGCCTGGAAATGCTTTCATCTGTCAGGAAGGAAGGTTTAAGAATAATTTTAGGGCCTAGGCTAATATTGATGAGATACAGATAACAGACGAGACCCTACTTTTTAGGGCTGAGAGGGAATGAGTGGCCAGCTGACTTTGGGTCTAAAGTGAAACTAGAACTCATAATCTCCATGTTTCTAGTCCAGGGTCTTAATAACTACACCAAACTGGCTCTGTCTCCCAAATCCTATTCAACCATTTTTACTCCTTTTTTTAAAGTAACAGACCATGTAGCTTTTAATTAGCGTTTGTACATTTTAATGATTCTCTTTCCATTTCTCCACCTTTAATAAACATTCTGCCAATGTACAAAGATTTATCTACTTCCTCTAGTTTTTCATCATTTATTTGTAACTTGAAATTGTTCATTCCATTTTCCCTGTCAAATTCTTGGTCTTTAATACATTAATACTCAGATCCATATTCCTCATTTAATTATACAGTCTTTCTAACATTGCATGAATAGATTGTATATTTGTGAAAGTAATAGAAAGGATATGGATTAAGTAGCCTGATTATGATTTATTAAATGTGCACATTTCCCAACTCCTAACAACTCTAAACTGGTGGATTAATTTTGTAAAATAGAGTTGATATATATTACATGCAGGGAAATGAAGGTGTAGCTTTTATTCAGATTGTTGAAGGGGGATGATAATGTGGAATTGAAATCTGTGTTATAAATGTTGGGTCATCATCATTTTAGCCATTATCTATCCACTGCAGGATGAAGGCCTCTTCCGCATGTTTCCAACTAATATGGTCCTGAGCTTCCTTTGGCCCACAATATTTGCTGATGTAATCGATCCATCTTGTTTTAGGTCTCTTTTGTGGATGCTTTTTATCAAGTGGGATTCATTCTATGATTGCCTTGGTCCACCTGCCATCAGTTCTTCTTGCTATGTGACCAGCCCATTTCCATTTCAATTCTTTTTCTCTCTTGATGATATCATATACTTTCGTTTGTTCTCTAATCCATGTGCAGGTCTTTCTATCTTGTCTTGTAATGCCGAGCATGTATCTTTCCATGGCTCTTTGCGCTATTTGTAGCTTTTGCATCCCTCCTAAAAAAATGGATGAAAAGGAAGTCAAAATGCTGAAAATTGTAAGGGTGTAACTGTAGATGGTGTAAGAAGAAAAACAATAAAATATGGAAGTGATTTGCTCATGATGTAGCTATGTCACTTGTATAATATGAGTGGTTCATTTGCATCTGATTTTGACAACCAGAAGAATGTTGTTATTGATCTCTTCCATTAAATGGAAAGGTAACAAGAAAGAATGCAACAACTACATGGGGATTCCATCTTCTCATCCTAACAATTGCTACCATTTATTGGTTTTCTTTTGGTATAGAGTTATTCTCAGCGAGAAGAATAAAGTCATGAGCTTGGAACTGAAGACCTCTACAGAAACAGGACACTTAACAAATGCTCAAGCATTCCATGTCAATCTGCCAGGACATCTTCCATCCATTTGCTCTTCACATACACCCCCAAGTGTTTAAATTCTATATTTTTAACCTTTTTCAACATTTGTGTTTTCAATGAAAGTGTTAGTTTTTAACCTCGCACTAGTTAATCACAAATCCAGTTAAAATATTCAGTAACACATCTGTGACCTTAAGGTGTGCTTTTTAAGTTGGTTATTGTCACAAATTGCTACTTTCTGTTTCCTTCCTAAGATCCCATGTGCCAAAACTGGATGTCAATTAAGCAGAAATTATTCAAGTTTCAATTATCAAGAGAAGCTGCATTGTACTGTACTTTATGCTGCTTTGGATAACATGGCTGTAGCTGGTTCTTCGTATTTAAATTGTGTTTATGTTACTTTATTCTAAAATAAATCGTTCAGAAAAACTTGCTTTGGAACAGCATTCAATGGTGTCCTTGAAGTTCTCTGGACTTGCTTGTTCACTTGCAGAAGCTTTCTTACCCGATTAGTAACCTCATCAGTGCTCTAGTACATAGTCAGGCAATGAAGCGTATGCACGCGAACAACCAAGCTCAGAAAAAACCAAGGACTCTGCAGTTCAACCACGAGCTACATATATATTGTCTTGTATTGGAACAGGATACAATTATTATAAATGTGGAAATTATCAGATGCTATTGGTAGTAAAAATAGTTGTAAAATCAAATTTCTCTTTGGCAACATCCCTATGAATGCTTGTCTGCTTCACATATTATGTTAAGCCAGGCTTGATAACTAAACCCAATCATCCGGGTGCAACTAAGACCATAAAACATTGGTTGGTAAACCATAGTAGCTTGAGTTCATTGTTTCCCATCATTAACTTACAATACCATAGTTCTATGGGAAATATATATTTTGCAGGCAGAAGTCCCCAGATTCAGTCTTAGCTATCTCAAGGATTTTGCACATGTCTTGTAATGAATTATGCAAAAGATCACTGCCATAGAACCTGGTGCCAGATGCCAGGTTCTAGTTCTGTCTTAGGCACAGAGCCAGGTGGGTGCCCTTGGGTCAGTCACTCATTCTCAGCCCTTAGAAGGAAGCAATGGCAAAGTAATTCTGAAATCTTGTCAGGAAAATTGCAGGGAATTGACCACATAGTTGCTAGGAATCAACACTCACTCAAAGGCTATGTTTTTTCACCTAAAAGTGGAGATCTGAAGAGCTTCTAGGTGCTGAGGTGCTCTCTTGAAATGTTTAGGGCTGCAACCTTAATACTATTGTTTTGGATAGCCATCTGGATTATAAATATATAGGAAATCTTGGCATCAATATGATACATAAATAATAAATAGCATGGACATACACGATGTTGCTTGACATTCCTACCCTGCTTGCAAGTTTCTCAGGACAACCATGGTCAAAGACAAAATACTGGCCTTATGTATCTTGGTATGGCCAGAAAGACAATATTTAGATAAAAACACGCCTCTCTCCTAAATTACATACATTCTAATCTTGTTATCAGTCATGCTGACAAATCAATTGCACAGAAGATAGACAGACAAATAGAGCCATCATCAGGAAGATGTTCGTACAATAATAATCTGAAGAGACCTTTTGAAATAAGATACATATTGTATAATATAACTTAATAGACAGCAAAGTATTTTGCTTGGTATCCATTTTTAAATAAAACTATTAACTAGATTAGAAAACGGGTACTTTTGGGTTTTGTTTTTTTTTATATTCCAGATTTCAGAAAACATTTCCAGAATGTTTTATTTTAAATATAGATGTTTTTTTAAATTGTTTTTATATGTTTTATTTTTTTATGATATAAGCCGCCCAGAGTCCTTCGGGAGTTGGGCGGCATATAAATTTTATTAAATAAATAAATAAATAAATAAATAAATAAATAAATAAATAAATAAATAAATAAATAAATAAATAAATAAATAAATAAATAAATTTTATGATGTAATTCTGAGTTAAAATATATATACATATTTAAAAGCATTTGTAATAGGGAAAGTAATAGTCAAAATATCTAAATTAGCAAAGGGTATGTGAGAAAGTGAAAGTGAGCTTTCTCATTTTAAATAGGCAAAAAGATATTGTAATGTGCAGACAAAATGTTATGTCATCATTGATTTTTCAGTTTTCTCCATTTTGCTGGTCATTTTTCATATCTGGTGACATTATAAATGTGTCTAGTCTTTCAATCCCAGATCCAGACTTTTGATATTTTTTTTTTCACATTTATCCACTGAAATCCCTCACTGCGGACCTTCTATATATTGACATTTCACACTATATGAATCCTGCTGAATTTCTAAAACAATCTCAAAGGACATTCTGACACATACTGCCAGCTACAGTATAGTTGAAAAGGATTTTCATAGTTTGTGCTTGACAGAACATACTTCATTCGAAATTATGCCACAGAAGGCAAACACTGATTAGATTTTTATTCTTTTATTTCTCTATTGAGAGTTAAAAACTGCATGGCTTTAACATCAGAAGGCCACTGGAAAAATAAAGACAAATCACTCTGCTTGTAGCTTTTTCTTAGCTTGCATCTAAAAAGAAAAAAGTTTGTTTCATATGAAGGGGATGTAAGCAATTTTTTCTGGTCACCAGACTACATTTTTTAATTTAAATTTTTAATTTGCCTTTTGAAGGTCATGATGGTGATGGAGTGTTGTTAATGAGAAGGATATGGCTTTGGATTACCCGGCTGCATGTTCCAAATAGGCATTGTAAGTCTATCAAAAGCTTAACATACCTATGTGATTTCTTAATTCATCATCGTCATCATCATCATCATGATGTTCATCATCATTATCATGATGATGATGTTCATCATCTGTATGTTCCTTGCAGACTGAGGGTAGCATATGTGGCTTGTTCAGGGTTAATGCAGCATAGGGGTGGACAACCTTTTGTTGGTGTAAAACTGATTAGGATGATGGGGATATGATCTAGGTCAGGGCAGCATATTAGATCTGAAGGATGCTTTAGAATGGGTGTCAAACTCACATCGTCACAGCACAGTGGCATCATGTGACGTATCGGGACTTTTCCCCCCTTTGCTAAACCGGGCGTGGCCGTGGCCAGCGCGTGATGCATCCGGCCCGTGGGCTGGGAGTTTGACAGCCCTGTTTTAGAATTTGCAGAGATACTGTCAAGGTTGACTCGCAAGGCGCTTCTTCCCGCTTGACAAGCTAAGGGAGGGAGAAAAGGAATTTATGTGAGCGTTTGCAGCCTGAGAAAATCTCGCAACCCCAAGGTCAGGCACTGAAGACTTTTGAAAGATGTGTAGACTGTTTTCCCAAAATAAAATGCTTAACCTGGATTGGTGGACAGTGGACACTGGGTGGCCCAGGGTAGCAAAAAGGTTTTTTTTCACTATGCTGCGCTTCACGCCAAAACCTGAGAACTGGCTTTGCTTCTTCTGTGCCTGTATGGATCTGTCAGTAAAATTTTACTCTTGGTAACAAAAAAAATGTCCCAGGAGTTTCTTTTGCTGTACTTACCAATGGGACGGTTGACAGATACAAAGGGATGTCATTTTGCAACTCCTTCCCAAGGACAGTCTTGTGATCTCAAGAAAAGTTGCAGCTGCTTTAAAGAGTCATAGAAGCATCTGTTTACCTTTCAGTCCCAAGAACTGTACAATCCTTGTGTGCATTAGTGGATGGATTGATGCTTTTACTCATAAGTAAGACCAGGCATTCCTGAATTTTGCTGGTTTTGTGACATCTCCTTATATGAAAGACAGCCTAATGGCTCAAGAGCTGCAGAACACTCTGCTTGGCATATGGAGGACACACTCTGGTAGGACCAGGACCCTTTGGGAAGTTTTTCTGGGTTTTTAAACGAAGGAAGAAAGAGGATGCAGGACCACATTGCTGTGAGTTTTTCATTACCTGTGCTGCCCTGCTGGCAAGGCTGTTGCATGAGTAATTGTTTAACAAGACAGATCTTTTCAGAGCATTAAAAAAAAAATCTCTATCTTTTTTTTAACCTTCTTCTGGCAATGGAAACACTAATTCACATCCTGGAACAGGCAACCTGCTGCAAAGTCTGCCTTTCATTTATTTGTCCAATCGCTAGAAAAATACGGCAACCAAAATCAATTTCACTCAATTGTTCCTCTTCAGAGTTTCAGCACCAATCCAATCTTGGCCTGTGTAATTCACAGGAATACGTACTAATATGAAATTTGGACTCCAGTTAAAAAGAGGCAATAGCTCGCTGATAGAGCACAATTCAGACATGTAAACTTTACCCCAGGTCTAAACTGTGGCATCTGGGACTGACCCGCCCCACTTGGGCTGGCAGAAAAGGCATGTTGTGGGCCCCTTCAGCCAAGGAATTCCAGCTGGCAGGGTCCAGGACAAGAGCCTTTTTTGCTGTGGCTCTTGCCCTTTGGAACATCTTACTCCCAAAGTGAGATCTACTTCCCCCCCACTTCTGACCTTCCACAAAGACCTGAAGACCTGGCTCTGCCAGCTAGCTTGGGGCCCCAATGGGAGAGTGTCATGCTGGAGGTGGTTGATGGATCCTGCTCTCTCGCTTCTCATCTTCCAACTGTAATCTTTTCCTGATTATAATGCCATTTTATTATTTTCAGAAATATTTATGTGTTATGCTTTTATAGCTTTCAATGTTGTAAGCTGCCCAGAGTCACCCCGAGGCAGGGGTGAAATCCAGCAGGTTCTAACAGGTTCTGGAGAACTGGTAGCGAAAATTTTGAGTAGTTCAGAGAACCGGTAGTGAAAATTTTGAGTAGTTCGGAGAACCGGTAGTGAAAATTTTGAGTAGTTCGGAGAACCGGTAGTGAAAATTTTGAGTAGTTCGGAGAACCGGTAGCGGAAATTTTGAGTAGTTTGGAGAACCGGCAAATACCACCTCTGGCTGGCCCTAGAGTGGGGTGGGAATGGAGATTTTGCAATATCCTTCCCCCAGGAGTGGGGTGGGAATGGAGATTTTGCAGTATCCTTCCCCTGCCACGCCCACCAAGCCACGCCCACAGAACCAGTAGTAAAAAAAATTGGATTTCACCACTGCCCCGAGGCGAGATGGGCAGCAAACAAATTTAACAAATAAATCTCAAGGTAGAGCTGGAAACATCTCTGTTTGAAATAGCAGAGAGCTCTAGTGGTCATCAGTATCTCCCAAGCTTCAGGCAGACTCATGGCTGGCTGGCTGGCTGGCTGGCTGGCTGGCTGGGTGCTGCTTGGAAATTCACTGGGTGACTTGAGGTCACTTGCCCTGTCTCAAGCCAGCCTACTCAAGCCAGCAACCTCACAGAGTTGCTATACACAGCATCAATACTGGGTAGCAAAAGATGATCCTGTCAGTACACTTACTGTACCATTTTTGCCTTTGAAAGAAAAGCCAGCTAGTCAAACGTTAGCCCCCTACAAAAGAGCAAGACTCTTGTTGTCCTCCTGTTGATATTACTGTCAGAGTCCCTTAGACCTTCCAAAACTAACAAAGTTAATCCAGCCAAAAATTAGTTTTCTGTCCATGAGCCAAATGCCAGCAGTCTGTCCCATCTAAGACAAGAAACCTAGAATGTAACCCAATTAAATCCTGAGTATTCTGGGGGACACCTTTTTCTTGACAGAGCCATAATGTGACATTTTTAAAAACCCAGAGCTCCATTTTCTCATGGATTCTGTCCAACCCTAAGGGCAAGAGGCTGTCCAGGAACCAGTCCAGAAAGCTTCACTTGCAGATTGAAACAGGTGAGCAAGCAATTGTCCAAAACTAATGCAAAAGTTAAGCTTGAGGGGATCAACAAGAATAAATTGTCAGCCAGCAGCGAGATGTCATTTTTATAAAACCACTGAAATTTCATACCTGTTCCAGCAGTCCCATTAATCCCTCCAGAAGCAACATTTCAGAAATGAGATTTATCCTAGAATGAAATCTTCCTTCCAAGAAGGCCAATTAATTGGTCTTTGGCTTTGGTCCTTGCCTTTTCCGTAGGACTTACAAATGCCTATACTCCACAGAGATTCTCTGAGGTTTTGTTTACAGTTTGGGGTCTATCCTGTTCTCAGATTGTGGTGAATGGCTAAACCTCATTCCTTCCAGAATCTGCTGTATGCAAGCAAGGAAGCTGAGCAGCCTCGACATCAGGGGTGGCCACAGGGAGGTCAAAAGAGTCATGTGATTGCATATAAAAAAAGGAAGGGTTTCAAATATGCAGTTACCATCACTCCTCCCCTCCTTTTTGACAGAGAGAATAAATGTTTAGCTGTTAGGCCCAGTACTCTTCAATATTTTCATAAATGATTTAGACAATGAGATAGAAGCGGAACTCATCAAATTTGCAGATGAAACCAAGCTGGCAGGAATAAGCAACACTCCAGAACAGAGGTCTCCAAACGTTGCGGCTTGGCCGCCTGGTTGTGGGGAGGAGAGAGGAACTGGGTCGCTCGAGCGGTGGGCTGGTGCATGTGAACTCACACAAGAGAAGTCTTTGGGGCACAGTTTCATGTGCCTTCAGGCTTCTCTATGACAAAAGCTTTTGCAAAGGGACAGAATGTCTGAAACAGCATGAGATTGCTCCCACAAAGCCTTTTATCCGTTTGCAAAAGCTTTTGGCATGGAGAAGAGAAGCCTTTGGAAGCGCGGTCTTGGGCTCCTTCAGACTCACTGAGGCTGCCCAACATTCCAAAAGCCGATTGGGTGTCCTGCGCAGGCAGCCTCACCGCTCCACTTTTGGAGCATCGGGAGTAGGTGGCTTGGCAGCCTGACTAGGGGGTAAGAGGGGAACCAGACTGTGTGAGCGGTGGGCCAGCACGCACACGCACAGGTGCAGATCCACTCACACAAGAGAGAAGAGGAGCCTTTGGGGTGCCACTTGGCTGAGTGGAGCTGCACACACACACTGGCTCACCTCTCATGCTGCCCGGTTCTGAATAGGCCATGACCCAGTAATGGGCCAAAGCCTGGGGGGTTGGGGACCCCTGCTCCAGAAGATGGACTCAAGATACAGAAGGATTTTGACAACCTTGAACACTGGACCCTATTTAACAAAATGAAATTTAAGAGTGAAAA
This sequence comes from Thermophis baileyi, assembly GCA_003457575.1. NCBI lineage: Eukaryota > Metazoa > Chordata > Lepidosauria > Squamata > Dipsadidae > Thermophis > Thermophis baileyi. Next base: position 3,564,738 of record QLTV01003764.1, on the reverse strand, counting down.
AAGTAAGCCCCAAAATTTAGGCAAGAAAAACCAAATGCACAGGTATAGAATAGGTGGTAACTGGCTCAATAGTAGTAATTGCAAGAGGGATTTGGACTCCTAGTGGACAATCACTTAAATATGATGCAGCAGTGTGCTGCAGGTGCCAAAAAAAGCCAACGCAGTCCTGGGCTGCATTAACAGAGAGATAGAATCAAGATCACGTGAAATGTGACATGAAATGAAATGAAATGAAATGAAATGAAATGAAATGAAATGAAATGAAATGAAATGACCACATTTGGAATATTGCATCCAGGTTTGGTCACCACAATATAAAAAAGATGTTGAGACTTTGGAAAGAGTGCAGAGAAGAACAACAAAGATGATTAGGGGACTGGAAGCTAAAATATATGAAGAACAGTTTCATGAATTGGGTATGTCTAGTTTAATGAAAAGAAGGACTAGCGGGTGACATGATAGCAGTGTTCCAATATCTCAGGGGTTGCCACAAAGAAGAGGGAGTCAAGCTATTCTCCAAAGCACCTGAGGTTAGGACAAGAAGCAATGGATGGAAACTAATTAAGGAGAGAACTAACCTAGAACTAAGAAGAAATTTCCTGACAGAGCATTTAATATGTGGAATGACTTGCTTCTAGAAGTTGTGGGTGCTCCAACATTGGAGGTTTTTAAGAAAAGATTGGACAGCCATTTGTCTGAAATGGAATAGGCTCTCCTGATTAAGTAGGGGGTTGGACTAGAAGAACTTCCAACTCTGTTTTTCCATTATTCTGTTTTGGAACCTAACCTCAAGAAAGAGTGGAAGAGGAGGAAAGATGTGCCTGAGAAAAAGAAAAAGCAAGAGCCGAGGTGGCGCAGTAGTTAGAGTGCAGTACTGCAGGCTACTTCAGCTGACTGCTAGCTGCAGTTCGGCAGTTCAAATCTCACCGGCTCAAGGTTGATTCAGCCTTCCATCCTTCCGAGGTGGGTAAAATGAGGACCCAGATTGTTGGGGGCAATATGCTGACTTTGTAAATCGCTTAGAGAGGGCTGTAAAGCACTATAAAGCGGTATATAAGTCTAAGTGCTATTGCTATTGCTATTGCTAATTTTCCTGAACCTATCCTTTTTGTTTAAAAAAATGTATCTTTAAGTCAGGGGGAGAATTGAGAAAGACATTGTCGGAAGGCAGAAGATCACTATGAAGGTTGAATAAAGACCTATGGTGCACTGACCTTGTGGGGATGAGGCAATGCTTGGAAAGGCAGATTGCAGTATACAGGTGTAAACTGCCTGGATCTGTAGTAAAGACCTGTGCTGTTTTCTCTGAAAGATGGAAATAAGGGTGAGAGTGCTGAATTGGGATCCAGAAGAAAAAGAGGAAAAGGGAGAAAAGTTAAATTGCTCCTAAGCCTCCAGATGAAAAGTGGAAATAGAAAATATTACTTCCCAGAAAGGAGTAGTGGAAAACTGGAACCAACTTCCAGCAGAGGTAATGGGTCAATCATCAGGAACTGAGTTTAAACATGCTTGGGATAAACACATGCTCATCATCCAAGAAAAATTAAAAATAAATAAATAATAATAATAATAACAACAACAACAACAACAACAATAATAATAATAATAAAAGAAAAGAAAACAACAAGTAATGATGAACAAGCTGAAGAAACTGCTCCAACACATGAACAAACTGTCCAGCCAGTGGAAGAAACCAACATACAGGATAAAGATCCTCCTGTGCAACTCGAAAGTGTAGAGCTAAGTGATCTAGCAAAAATGCTGAAAGAAAAGATTGAAAACCACATCAAAGAAAACATAGAAAGAAAAAGACTACCTACCATTCGCGAAATGCATAGCAAATGATTGAAAGATCTGTTAACTGCCATGAACAACATTTTAACTTCCATCCCATCCAGCACACTATATGAAACCAACCAACTAATGTATAGCACAGCTGCTGTTATAACTGCAGAACTGGGTTATAAAATGCCAAAAAAGAAACCCACTGGAACACCAAAGTGGAAAATTCGACTTGAAAATAAAATAAAAAAAACTATGAGGGGATGTCAGCAATCTGAAGTACTTGAAAGAAGGAAAACTAAAGAACAAAAAGCTGAAAAACACTTTACACAAAAAATACAACCTGGAGGAAAAAGCAATAATGGAAATCATGGAAGAACTAAAACAATGTGTAATAGCAACAGCAAAGAAAATTGTAAGATATGAAGGACAAATAAAACAATATCGTGAAAATGTCCAGTTCAGAAGAAACCAACACCTCTTCTACCAGTCCGTTGATGAAAATCGAGTCCAAACTAATGTTTACCCATGTACAGTAAAGAAAAAACTTTGAACTTTTGGAAAGAACTGTGGGAAAACCTAGTGGAATACAACAAAACTGCCTCCTGGATCAAAGATACTCAACAACAAACAACACGAAACAAAATGGAAAATATTGTAATAACAACTGACATGGTTGCAAAACAAGCAAAGAAGGTCAAGAACTGGAGTGCACCTGGCCTGGATGAACTGCATGGATATTGGCTAAAACACCTGACCAGCCTCCATCATCACATGGCCACTCAACTTGATAAAATGCTTCAAAATGCAACAAGCGAAGAATGGTTAACAGTTGGCCGAACAGACTGAATAATGAAAGATCCAGAA
>QLTV01003764.1:3550332-3560758 GCA_003457575.1 Thermophis baileyi | reverse complement strand
ATGACCTACCTGTATCCAAAAAGTCATGGCAGAACAAAGTGCAAAAAGTTACCGAAAATGAGAAGGTGCAGATCTTGTGGGACTTGCGAATACAGACAGATCGTCATTCAGAACACAACACGCCACACATCACGGTTGTCGAGGGCCGAGGAGTACAGTTTATTGATCTCGCTGTACCAGGAGCTGCCAGAGTCGAAGAAAAAGAACTGGAAAAAATCACGAAATATCGCGACCTGGCCATTGAAACTACGTGATTATGGATGAAACATGTAACAGTGATACCCATTGTCATCGGGGCACTTGGTACCATGTCCAAGAATTTTATAAGATACATCAACAAATTGCAGCTTCCTGCAATAACACCAGTGGAACTGCAAAAAACTGTGCTACTCGGAACATCGTACACCTTAAGAAGGTACTTGGTTGATACCTAGGACGCTGGCAGCAACCCGTATCAACCATTAGCACCAGTCAATGGTATTTTTGATGTATTTTTGAATGTTCAGTTGACTTTCATGTTTAATGAATAAAGTATAACAACAACAACAACAATAAAAAATAAGAAACAAACCAAAAAGAAAACAAAAATAACAAGAAAAAAACTCAAAGGACAGACTTGATGGACCACTAGGTCTTTTTCTAGGAAATCTGGTACAAGAAGAATTTATCTAGGTAATCACTGAATCACAGAGTATCAGAAATCCGTAACTAGAATGCACTGTCATGTTTGATGCTTTATTTTCCAGGAGCTGGGTCTGCTTCGTTGTTTCTGGTAATTGCCTCTCATAACTGTTCTAATGAAGTTTGCTGAACTTGTGAAAAGCAAACTCGGTTCTTGTATACTTTGTTCCATCATAAACTTTGGGTCCTTCTGCCCATGGTGGATCTGTGCCCAGGTTCCCTGTAGCATTTTATGGCAGATTAATTATTAAGCCATTGATTGTGATATTTTTTTTTTTTTTTGGTCAGCAACCTAGTCCTGATTTCACCCACTTGTAATTGTTTTGGGCATTTGGCCATCTAAAATTAAAAGGAACTTTTCCTTTTTCTATGTTTAATCCATCTGATTTTTAAAATATAGCATTGTTCTTGGATCTCACACCTTAAAATGGGTCAGCAGTGGAACTACAATAGTCAGCTATCATCATCATCATCCCTCAATTTACTGCCAAGTAAATCTCTGAAATGTGAGTTCTTCATTTGTCTCAAAACCAGTGTTAAAGAGAGGATGTTGGACCACAACATTCCTTTCCCTTGGAAATATGGAGTTGACAGTAGAAATACTACAGGAGGGAGGCAGGACCACATGGTATGGTTACTCCCAGAGAACTCCTGGCCAGGGGTGGGGGTGGGGGTGGGAGGGCAGTAGCAACATTAAGATTCCTGCCTTTAGGTTCCATCCTTCTACGAACTTCCAGCCCTTTGCCTCAATATAAGTGTTCAAACTGCTAAGGATGAATATGGGAGTTCTGTGACTAGTGAAAGTCTGGCCTCCATATTTTTCAATCCAATGATCTTTGCAGCTGTAATTGTAATGACAAAGTTAGTTCTGAAACTTTTAGATCAAGGGCAATGGCAAATTATTATTGGGCAGTGTTTTAGTCACAAAGGAAATTATTTTTGATCGGGTCAGTCAATTTATACATTTAGCCCAGTATTGCCAATAAAAGAAACAAGCAACTTCTGACACTCAATACTTTGCAGGCCTTCAACTTTCAGAGAAATTGGGATGGGGAGGGGAGAGACAAGAGGCAATGTTTTTAACCCCATCTATTCTGGGCAGGCTCTACAATCCACAGAATTTGCATCTTGAACTATACTGAATGCAACTTTTATGTCATCTGATAGTGAAGAAAAGGATGATAGAAGATCTAAGAATTTGTATTGTTAAGCAAACAAAATAACCCAGACAACACGATGTTTATTAAGCACTAATTAAATGCAATAGTAGAAAATTAATAAAACTTTATTTAAAAAAAAAATCTAAGAACTTCCTCTAAACCTATCTGCCTGTAACGTATTCATGTGCTCTACAAGAGCACTGCAATCCTTTCCCTAAACACCCATCAGGAATGGCTCTATTACAGCAGGGAAACTGAAAATCTGCTTTGTTGCACAGCACTTTCTCCCAGTAGGATAAATAAGCATCACACAACCTTTAATCGTATTCTGTGCATGCTCTTTTTAAGCAACTGAGTCAATCTGCCTTCTCTTACTTGCAAAATTCCATGAAACTCCAGAATACACATTGTTGGTTTTCTATTTGTTTGTTTTGGTTGAAGACTGTGGTTGGCTTTTGAGTGGCAGACTGGAGATGTCACAGCAAAATTTATTCATAATGAATTCAGAATTAATTACTATTAAATTAATAGGTTGACATGTCTATTATTTTTTCATATTTCCCCCTTCTGTCTAATTATAAATTACATTGGGAGGGACCCACACCCCTGATGTAGGATAAAGGACACAAGATTGTAAGATACTAACACAATTGAAAGTTCAGTATGTATGGCTCATGATTAAAATATGCCATGCTTTGGTAAAATTAATCTGATTGTATTATGCAGTGAGCACCTTCAAATCAAATGCAAAATAAGAGGAGGGAGAGTTATCCTACTGCAACATAGGCTGATGGGAAGTTCAGCAACTATTTCCTAGAAATGCAGGCAGCCAAAATACTGACAGCAGGTACTCATTTAGCCAGTAGCAAATACTGTAGAAGCCACTGTTGAAAACAATTGTACAAATGCAGGTTGAAGGCACAAGGCATAATGTGAAATTATTAAAGATTAATAACCACAGTAAATTATTCACTTGAATATGATCCAAAACCCAACAGATCTGTTGTACATTTCAAAAGCAGCTAGAATAGCGATGAGAAGAAGCTTGGCTAAATCTGCTTTTTAAAAAATGTATCTGCATTCCCTTTCAATTCTATTGGAGCTTCTTCTTGTTCTTGTTGCTGCTGCTAACATCTGTCTTTTGAGTCTGCAAAACTAAACCACTTACAGTACAGTAGGCTCCTAATGTACATCTTAAAGGATCCACTTGTCTTCTGCAGATATACCTGTCAGGGACTGGGAGAAGCAAAAGTTTATTACTGTGGAAAAGGAAATAGTACCTGGTTTTCAGTTTTTTTTAAAAATTATACTGGTATGTCTAAAGCTTCTAAGGTATATGTTTCAATCTATAGATTCAATCATATCTACAGTAACTCTATCGTCTGCCTGCCTGCCTATCTATTCTTGTTTCAGGTGATGGCCACTCTTAAACAAACTGTGCAATTGAATACCAGCACAATCACACTCTTCAATATCTGTTATTACAATAATATTTTCCTATATGTGACATTGCTCCACAGATACAGTACATCCAAGAGAACTATAGGGATTGAGCTAGAACTGAAACACCCTACAGTAGATTAGAATCCAGCCTCAGCCATACATTCATTCAATTAAACATAACCCATTTTCTCTCCCTCGACCTCAGTTTCCCCCTTTCCAGTAGAGTAGATAATGTCTTGCAGGATAGCATTCAAAATGGCAGGCAGAGAGTGACTCTGGATATTTTCAAGCAAGTGAAGACTATTACAGGCTGGATCCAATCTGGGTCAGAATAGGTAGATTTAAAGCTGCTTTCAGTATGCTTAAAATTGAATCAACCTGAAGAAATCAGGGACAGCTTACAGTCTAGTAGTTGGTAAGATTTCAGTTAACACATCTATTATGATTGCCACGATGTATCATGTAGGTCTTATTATGAATTTCAGGGAAAGGGAGGGATTTAGGAATGGATCTTCCTCTTGGAACACAAATGTCAGATTGTGTAAAACTGTCAATACAGTATTGGCAGTTTGTTTGCTTAGCATGGAACATACTCTTAAAAAACAACATATGTGGTCCCATATCCATGGAGAATATCTTTATTACTAAGGAAGTCCATCAAAAAAACTTTCCCATCCTCTTCTCTCTGTCCTCAGTATTCAGTACCCATGATTCCTCCCCCCCACATTATGTGGAGGAAAAAGATAGGAATTAATTTCTTCCATTGATTTCCTAACAATAATTTCTTCCCTTAATTTCATTCAGTCACTTCAATATAAAGTCTTGGATTCTGAATGATGAAAAGACTTGAAATAAGTATTATTTCCATGCAGAAAAAAATATCTTAGGAAAGAAAATAAGTAAAGTAAAAGTAAGTAAGTAAAAGCCAGCCAGCCTTCATGTAATATTTGTTTTTGGCTTAGTGCAATGCTGTGGTTTGTGAGTTAGTTTGTGGTTTAATTAACCCCATCAATTGTGGCTTAATCAATAATCATGATTATGACTGAGCACAATGTATAAGTCCAGTGTGTTGTATCAGCTGATATCCCTTCATGTTCATTTTTGTTCACCCTCTTCTCTGTAATGCATGGAACATATTGTAGAATCCATATTTCCCCATGGCTGAAACATCTCATTTGGGTTCATTAATTTCACTTTCCACTCAAGGTCATAGTCAGCCTGGCAGCGTTCACAGTTCACACTAATTTTCCATGGAAGAATGGGGCTGTTTAACAGGCCGACTGATGTTAGCTTACATGCTGCAAAAAGCACAACAAGAGAGGAAATAGACTCCCTTTGTTCTGAAGCCATGCACAACCTGTGTTCGCTTTCACCGTCTCTCTCCTCCTGTCCTTTTTTGAGTTTGTCTGTGCTATCTCAGATTTGTCACCTTGTTTTCAGAAGCAATAGTGCAACATTTTCCTCACACGCCTGAAAAAGTGTCTATTTCCAAATGACACCTCCTGCCACTTTTTAAATCTTTGTTCTTGCACTTGGTTTAATCTGCACAGTGCTGGCAGCGCTTTTGAAATTTCCACCTTAGTATTGAGCCAATCTTCGACTTGTCAGCCTCTGTTTTCAAACATCTATGAAAGGGAATCAGTGCAGTATCCAAGCAACAAGAGAGATGGCCACATTGAAGGATCTTGTGACAGAGCTTTCCCCCCCCCCCAAACTCCAAAAGCTCAGGAGTATCACTAGAACTTAACCATGAGGGAGAACGAATTCATTTTTAATTATTATTGCCACCCCAAGTGCTATACCATAGGACTCCAACTGTGGGAAAACCATGTTGCTTGGTAACAGTTTAGATATAACATGACTTTTTTTGTTGTTTTTTGTTTCTGGAGGAATCCCTCACGTGTGATATAGCATAGTGTCAGAAGTTTCCAAGTTCAATCCTGGAATCCTTTCAGCCTTGACAAGACAGCTAGAAAACCCCTCTGAGAAAACCAAAATAGCTGTTCCAAATATTGCTCTTTTTATAGGTGTCTGGTATGTTCTGACAGAATTTTTTTTCTCCTGCATGGAAAATCATTAAACATCATAAGAAATTGTAGGTAACTTCAGCTCTGTGTGGAGTGTGCCTTGCAGCTTCTCCAGCCATAAGAAAATAATAATTATACACAACCAATTCAGCAAAATTACTACTTAAAAAGAACAACAACCCCCGAATGCAATAAACTTTCTAAGACAGAAAACTAAATGTCTAGGAGAAATAAGAAAGTTTAAAAGTTATCTTTTTTGCAAACTATGGCACTGAAATTGCTTGGTTCGTTTCCTGCTTTGTGCTGAAGTCCCTGTAGATGTCTGCAAACCTGCAGAGGTATGCAGAAAAAGCAATGACAAAATATTAAAAACTGCTTATTCATTGGATCACAGGTTCCTTATTTTCCTTTTTTTTTTGTTCCTGCACAGATAAAAATCATTCTGAAAAAAATATTGACAATTTTTCACTGTGGCCTTCTGGGTGAGTAATGATAAATTAAAACGTTTCTGAATGAGTGGAAACAACTTCTGCAGCTAAGACCAAAGGACCGTCAAATAGACCAGTCCCATGGAATCTCTCTGGATAAGAGAGAAATTACCCATTTGTACTCTGGATGCTACATCTAGTGAGATTATAAGACATTGGTTGTCCACAGGTTTGAGCGCTGTGAGACAAAGGGAGCCCTCATGATCTTAACCAAGATCTTAACCTTTTAAAGGACACCGAGCTTTCTCATTTCCTTTCTAATCACTTTCAGAAATTATCTATTTCTAAGGACATTAGAGATTATAAAAATCTTTTGCTGACACTAGCACTTAAAAGTTAATGATTTATGGATTTGCATGTGGCTAAGAGATGGGTTAATAAGAGATACTTGCATTTAATATTATGGGGGTAATAAATTAGTAGGTTTGTACTTGTGATAAAGATCAGAAGCTACTTCTTTGCATTTCTTTTTCTTTTCTTTTCTTTTTCTGTATACCTATGACTCTTTTTTCTTTAGTTTAACCTTCTTTCTGGGTTTAATTGCATTTGGGTTTTTACTATTATTGTTAAAATTTGTAATAAACATTATTTTTTTAAAAAAATGAATAATACTGACAATTTTTCCCAGGACAATTAGGGACTGAGATTTTGCTTCCTTTTGTAAAAGTTAATGCTTTGGTGGCTTCAATTATGCTGTCTGTGCTTAGATGGAAAAAAAAATAGTGGTGACATCTGCAGCTGTCTCTCTTCACAGAGGGAACACTGAAGCTGTGTGGAATGCCTTTGATGGAGAGAATAATACTTTTTTCCTGAGCTACACAGCCAATGCTGGTGGTTCCATCTTCTCTTCTCCCCCAATCATACAGTCTCAGGAGACATTATTCCAGAAGGCAAGTGCCACAATAGAGAAGTTATGTTTCCTGGGGCCCAATGAATGCCATTGTTTAATCAAAGTGATCCAGAGCATGACAATGCTGCCAGCTCATACTGGCAGAAAACATGGGGAGATTGGCAGCCCCTCAAATTACCTGGTCCCATGTCACATAGAGGTTTATAGGTAATAACAAGCACCTTGAATTACACTTGGATGCATAATTGCACCAGGTGCAGCTTGCAAAACAGAGATGCAGCATGGACATACTGAGGCAGGCCCATCAATACCTGTGTCACTACATTCCAGACCATTGAAGCTTCCGAGTGGTCTTCAAGGGCAACTCCATGTAGAGTGCATTGAAATAATTCAGCTGTGAAATGACTAGAACATGAGTGACTGCCTGAAGGGCTTCCCATTTCCAGGAAATGACACAACTGGCACACAAGATGAAGCTATGCAAATGCCTTCTTGGCCACCGCTGCCACCTGCTCTTTGAGCAGAAGCTGTGAAACTAAGAAGACCCCCCAGATTGTGCACTACTCTTGAATAGGGAAATACAATCCTATCTAAGGTTAAAGAAGGAAAAAATCACCAAGTAATCCAGAGCCATTCAATCTTGATAGAATTGAGGGGTGGGGTGGGACTTAGAGTCAGTTTTTGACAATTTCTAGCCTGATAATTTAATCACTGTACCAAATGGCTCTTAGGAACCTTTTGGCTATGTTTGGTCAAAATCAAAGTCAGAAAATCTATTACAAATATTGATGTGTGTGTGAGAGAGAGGGGTGGGGAAGGAGGGAGGGGTGGAATGAGAGAGAGAGAGAGAGAGAGAGAGAGAGAGAGAGAGAAGAGAGAGAGAGAGAGAGAGAGAGAGAGAGAGAGAGAGAGAGAGAGAGAGAGAGATGCAAGAACTTTGTGGTTACCTCTTTGACATAAAGCCCCATTTCTTGGCACGTTCCTGACAGGAACATTACTACAGATCACTTCATCCACAGAACAAACAGTTACAAGTGGCCTTGTAGTTATTTCTGGGATCTGTAGAAACAGAGAGTCCTTTGGCACCAATTGTGCTTTTCGACTTCAAGAGATACTAATGTGAAAGGAGGGCTGAGAACTTCTCTAGTAAGTGATTGACTTGAGAAGGTGTAATAATAGAAGTACAGAGAGAGGTGCCATTACAGGCTGAATCTCTCTTGTCTTGGAGGTGATAAACAAATATATATCAGGAGGAAATGGCTGTATTTGTGGAAAAAGAAGGCTATCCTGATGTTTAACTTGACCCTGCCTATAATAAAGGAAAAGAAGACCAAACCCAAACAAAAATTATCTTTACAAGAAATTCAGAGCATCTCTTATTTTAAAGACAAATTATTTGGTGAAAAAAACTAGATATCTTTTCAGATAAATAGAGTAGAAATCCTGCCTCTTATTCTGCTGCAAATATATTCATCAATCAAAGCAGAAGTTTCTGAAATCCACTGAAAGTGGCCAGTTGCCCATCTTGGCATTTGTAGCCCACTCTCAAGATTGTGCAGGCTGCCTACAGAACAGATGTTGCTCTGGGGACATTTCCATTCTGCACATAAATCCTGTCAGTCACAAGGCAAGAAGTACATTTATGTGCATCTATCATGTACATCTATAGTATTGCCTGAATCCAGAAATGACTGAAACAGAGTTCATTCAGACAAGGATTTTTTGGCTCCTTCCTCTTACTACAATCCCTCCCCACATTCAACTCCAACCAAGGTTACCTAAAGCCAGTAATCTCTAATGGCCCAATAAGAAATACTTGATGCTATACCAGCCTGGGCAACTATTACTGGTGAAATTATTTTCCATATGTGTGGGAAAAATATTTTACAAGTAAAAAAAAAAAAGATCAAGTTTCCTTAATTTTTGACATGTTTGTTTTGGAAAAAATAGAAGCTATTGGGGAAATTTGGCTGACTACCACAGTATCACAGACTCTGAGGTTATTTAGGTATTAAACTTATCTGCATTCTACTCAAGAGATCTTTTAACAGAAATGGCAAACATCAAAATGAAATAAAATAAGTGCTGTCAGTTTGCTTTTAAATCCAGCAACTATGGCTAAGGTCCTCTGTCCCACTCCTATACCAACATGGTTTATCTCAATTATTCTATACAATCTCTGGTATTTAAAAATTGCCCATCTGCATTCATTTCAAGTGCAGTGAAAAAAACCTCAGAAGATAGTTATTGCTCTGTTTATTTTCAATCCGTTTCTCCAAAGAGGTGTTCCAAGGCATATCATTTAAACCACAGGTCACCAACCGGTGGTCCGCGGACCACTGGTGGTCCGTGAGAAAATTTTAGTGGTCCGTGGAGAAATCTTGGCCCCCAGGCCGGATATGACTGAGACCAATTACTGCGCAGGAACACAAGGCTGCACCGCCCAACATCACCCCGCCCACACTCTTAAGGCCGAGCGCAAACCTCACCTTGAGTATAGCGGTGTGAGCCACACAAGCTGCAACAGGAAGGTAAGACCAAGAACTCGCCGCGCCCAGCCAAACGGCTGCCGGGGGTGGGGGGAAGTTTCAGCCGCCTACATCCCTCCTTCTGCTAGGCCTCTGGGTGAGACGCCCGAGCCTGCTAGATCGGCCCCCTGCAAATTCTCATCTCTAGGAGCCCGGCCGAAGTTTCCCACACCGCTTCAGTGAGCGCTCCACGAGAGAGGAGTTTGCAGGGGCCGAGCTAGCGTCTGCAATGGACAGCAAACTCTGGCTGCTTCTCTCAGCTGTAGTGCGGCACCAGCGTTTGAAGCGGTGGGAGAAACTTTGTCCGTGCTGGAGAATTTGCATTTGAAGTGGTGGGGGAAACTTTGTCCGGGCTGGAGAACTTGCATTTGAAGTGGTGAGGGAAACTTTGTCCGGGCTGGAGAATTTGCATGGGGCCGAGCAAACACTCCTCTCTCGAGAAGCCCATCCAAGTGTTTCTCTCAGCTGTAGTGCGTTTGAAGCGGCGCGGAAAACTTCGTCCGGGCTCGAGAATTTGCATGGGGCCGAAACTTCAGGCTTCTCAAGAGATGAGTGTTTGCTTGGCCCCATGCAAATTCTCCAGCCCGGACAAAGTTTCCTGCACTGCTTCAAATGCTGGTGCCGCACTACAGCCGAGAGAAGCACTTGGACTGGCTTCTCGAGAGAGGAGTGTTTGCTTGGCCCCATGCAAATTCTCCAGCCCAGACGAAGTTTCCCATGCCGCTTCAAATGCTGGGAAACTTTGTCCGGGCTGGAGAATTTGCATGGGGCTGAGCAAACTCTCGTCTCTCGAGAAGGCCCCATGCAAACTTTCGAGGAGCCCGGCCGAAGTTTCCTGCACCACTTCAAATGCTGGTGCCGCACTATAGCTGAGAGAAGCACTTCGGCCGGGCTCCTCGAGAGATGAGAGTTTGCTCGGCCCCATGCAAATTCTTGAGGAGCCCGGCCAAAGTTTCCCACGCCACTTCAAATGCTGGTGCCGCAGTACAGCTGAGAGAAGCACTTCGGCCAGGCTCCTCGAGAGATGAGAGTTTTTTCGGCCCCATGCAAATTCTCGAGGAGCCCAGCCGAAGTTTCCCGCGCTTCTTCAAATGCTGATGCCGCACTCCAGCTGAGAGAAGCACTTCGGCTGGCTCCTCGAGAGACGAGAGTTTGCTCGGCCCCATGCAAACTCTTGAGGAGCCCGGCCGAAGTTTCCCACGCTGCTTCAAATGCTGGTGCCGCACTACAGCTGAGAGAAGCAGTTCGG
>QLTV01003764.1:3539155-3550037 GCA_003457575.1 Thermophis baileyi | reverse complement strand
GAAAGGAAAGGGAAGGGAAGGGAAGGAAAGGAAAGGAAAGAAAGGAAAGGAAAGGAAAGAAAAGAAAAGAAAGGAAAGGAAAGGAAAGGAAAGGAAAGGAAAGGAAAGGAAAGGAAGAAGAGGAAAGGAAAGAAGGAAAGGAAAGGGGGAAAGGAAGCGGAGGGGCTACAGCTCTGGAATATGGGACTGACTTTCCCAACATCAGCAAGCCACCGTCAAATTAGCTTCAATTATTTTGTAATAATTACACTAACTTTAATAATTTTGTTACAATTAAAACAACCTTTAAAGATTTTGTTATGATTAAATAAGCATTTACGATTTTGTTATATTAAATAGGTGCATTTCATATTAATAAAATGGAAGCTCTCTGATCATTATTTTACAAATGTATTTATCTTTTTTTTAAAATTCATATTAGTGGTCTGCGGGACTTAAAATTATGACCTTGGTGGTCCCTGAGGCCCAAAAGGTTGGGGACCCCTGATTTAAACTGTGTGAATGAAAGGCAATCAAAATCGGCTGCACGCAATGACATTTAGAATTATAAATGCATCGTTCAGAGAAAACAGATTGCCAAACAATATTGCTTCATTTGTACCTGGCTTAATAACGATAACTCGATTTAAAAATTATGAAGACATCCCTAGCCCTTCAAATCATCCCTCAGTCTGCTTCAAGCTTCCCTTTTTGGCAATATTGTTTCAATCAACTCATGCCTTGCATTTTTAGACATAGATTCAATTTACTGGAACTTGTCAATTCAGTATTGTTATTGTTAGTAGCAGCATAAAAATCAAATAACAAACATAATGTTATCATCATCTTCAACTTCATAAGTATCCTAGCTACTAGATTAGATTGGTATTAATATTAGGAAGGGTTGCGGAATTGGCAGTCAGTAAAATAAAGTTTAGCTAGTCCCAATGGAGTGTATCTGCACCTACAAAGATCAGAATAGTGCAAGCAATGACATTCCCTGTGGAAATTGGATTTTGAAGAAGCAGGATAGGAAGAGTATTGAGCTTTGGTGTTGGGGAAGACTTCTAAGAATAGCCAAGAAAACAAACAAATGGACCACAAACTAATTAACATAAAGTTCTCACTTGAGACACATGTGAGCAGGCTCAAATTATCCTGGCTCAGATAATTCAAGTCTTATGCAAAGACCCAGCTCTCTGGGAAACTCTCTGATGCTAGGAAGTGTAGAAGGAAAGAGAACAGGATAGCCAGCCGCAAGGTGGATGGACTCAATTACAATAGCAATTAATGCACTGTTGGAAGACCCAAAAGTCTATCTTAGGGGCAGATCACCATGGAAAAAAACTTATTTGGTCCTTAAGAGTCAAAATCAACTTGATGGCACAGTAGCAGCAACAGTCCTACTTTTCTGACAGTGTGGTTTGCCATGCTCATCCTAATAAACCTTTTAGACAGTTGCCAAGATAAATAATGTTCACCTTTTCTGGTAGCCTGTGCCTTGGTCAATGTATCAAATTTTATCTAAGCAGAAATGAAGAATTGGTAGCAACTCTTCATTATCTCAAGATTCAGTAACATTGCTGCTGCATTCTGCCTTAGGCTGTTTTTCATGGTTTTTGTGGAAGCTCAGCTGATGCCAAACTCAACAGATCAGGTTGTGATGAGTTATAAACTGCATGAATGCTTCAGTATCTCTGCTAGTTCTCAATAGATACATTTCAATGTGACAGAACTGATACGCAAAACACTTAGCAACTTGATACTGCATCCCTAAACCTGCCTTTTCCTCTTTGTCCGGTTACTATCATTAAGGTAAATTATGAATGAATGTCTTCTTGGAGATGCTTTCCATGCAGCCAACTTAGAAAAAAGAGAAATTGTGTGCTAGAGGTCTTATAATTAAGTGATATTCCCTCAGAGATTAATCAAAATTGAAATCTAAATAATTTCCAGAACAATTACAAAACGTTCCTCTTGGGTTGTGTGATCAGTTGCAAAGATTCGCCAGGAATCCAAATATATTACAATGTTTGTAAAGATATGTCTTTGAGGGTTTTTTGACCATTTTTTCTTGCAGATTTCCACAACTTTATCAATATCTCAAAGTTGAATGCAGTTTTGTCATATGACAAAAAAAGTGGATATCTCTGGAGAGCATGTTCTGTCCAATTTCCAGGTATTATGATGGCCTTCAATTTCTATTCTCTCACAAATTTACAGATTCTCTAATGCTTCTAATAAATAAGCAAGAATTTAAAATTATATATAGAAAAATATCTTTCCAGATGAGAATAATGATCTAATGCAGGGGTAAACATATCTGAGGATATACTGTACTTTAGCAGGTGAAAAAAATAATTTAGGCAAGATGGTATATAGGAAGTTTCTTATCAGGAAGTAGTGACCAGTATCAAAACTTGAATTGTTAAATTTTGTCATGTGAAAATCCTCTTTGAGGTTGTCATTCTCAACCTGGGTTGAGGACAAAAGTCTTTTGGGTTGTGTTGCTATCATTAAATAACTGAGAATCAGAACATTCTGCTGATCTAAATAAAATTCACCAGGCCTCAACTAGTAAATTTTTGTCTGACATTTTCCTGACACTAGCCTGAACAGACACAAGAGTAAAATTATGTTGATATTAGGAGTTTCTGTGCAACATATTTCTTTATAGTGGAAAAATGAAAGAAAAGATAAGAGTAAAATACATTTTGTTAAGCAGGCCATGCCTTTTGAAGGGAAATAAGCAATAAGCAGCTCAGACCTAAAAGCACATATTTAATTTTCCCTTTTCTCCTGGGTGAAAAAAAAGAAAAAGAAAATATCCCTTCAGTCAACAACCAAGTGGCTCAGTGGCTGACCTGGTCCTTGGTGCTAAATTTCCAGCCTTTGCATTCAGTACAGATAGAGCCCAAAATTTCTGTTGCTAAGTGACACATTTGTTAAGTGAATTTTGCCCCATTTTATGATCTTTCTTACCACAGGTGTTAAGTGACTCACTGCTATTTTTAAATTAGTAACTTCGAGACCGCCTTCTACCACATAGCTCCCAGCGACCGGTAAGATCCCACAGGGTTGGTCTCCTCCAGGTCCTGTCAGCTAAACAGTGCCGGCTGGCGGGCCCACGGGGGAGGGCCTTCTCTGTGGCTGCTCCGGCCCTCTGGAACCAGTTACCACCTGAGATCCAGATTACCCCCACCCTGTTGGCCTTCCGGAAAGCGGTGAAGACCTGGCTGTTCCGGCAGGCTTGGGGCCGTTGATCTCGCTATTAAAATCTGGCGAGATCCGGCCAAAAAAATGTTTTTTTTAATTGTTGTTGTCATTTTTAAATTGTTTTTTTGTATAATGTATCTTTTTAATACGTTTTTTACATTTTAATAAGTTTTTTGTGTTTCTGTTGTAAACCGCCCAGAGTCCCTCGGGAGTTGGGCGGCATAGAAATCTATCTATAAATAAAATAAATAAATAAAAACACAGTTGTTGAGTGAATCTGGCTTCCCCATTGACCTTGTTTGTCAGAAGGTCATAAAAGGGGATCACATGAACCTGGGACACTGCAACCGTCATAAATATGAGTCAATTGCCAGGCGTCTGGATTTTGATCATGTGACCATGGGGATGTTGCAATGGTCATAAGTGTGAAAAATGGTCATAACTCACTTTTTTCAGTGCCGTTGTAACTTTGAATGGTCACTAAGTGAATTGTTGTAAGTCGAGGACTACCTGTAGAAGAAAGCATGCAACTCTTTTTAGCTTAGGAAACAAAAAGCAAATAGATGACAGGCAAGACAAAAATGTATATAATTATTTATAGTACAGAGAAAACTATGAGGGAGATGTTGGATAACCATTTGTCTGAAGTGGTGTAGGGTTTCCTGCCTAAGCAGGGGGTTGGACTAGAAGACCTCCAAGGTCCCTTCCAACTCTGTTATTCTATTCTATTCTATTTTCTATATCTTTCTCATAATCTAGGAAACCCAGAATCTTCATTGTTGCTGTGGAGGGAGACTTGAGACACTGACAGATAAAAGGCACAATCACAACAAGCAAGCAAAAAACAGCACCGGGTTAAATTATGGAATTTGCCATTACCAACTGCAGTAGAATTTGGCCTTCCAAAGAAGACTAGACACAATATAGAAAATAAGGCTGTCAATGGCTACTGGTGGAGTTTATCAATTATTGCCCTCATAACTTTGAAGGACCAAATAAATTGTACATAGGATACTGAAGGAACTTGCTGGTGGTCTGACCAAACCTTCTTGCATTATATATGAGAAATATTGGAGAACTATTAAAGTGCTAAATGACTGGAGGAGGGCAAATATTGACCATATATACAAAAAGGTGGAAAAAGAAGCAAACTATGACCAGTCATTTTGATCAGGGATGTTAGTTTATGTTTATATTAAAGCAAATCTTCAAGTATCCTGAAAACAATGTGGTACTGCAATTACCAGAAGTCAACATGGATTTGTGAAGTACAAGCCTGAACAGACTAATCATAGTTCACTCTTTTTGATTTAATTATGATAGATAACTTCTTTAATGGATTCTAGGAATGTTACAGCAAAATATATGGTACGGTATCCATAAGCTACTTTTCCAAGTTGGTTAAATGGTGACTAGATGGCATGGCTGAAGTGCGTACATAACTGGTTTGAAAATCATATTTAATGAAAAGGAACTACTAGTAAAGGGTTAGCTTGTGGGATCAGATGGACATTTGGCTGGCTGACGTGGGCAAAGAAAAGTTAATTATGTAATCATTGATTTGATCATTCTGATATCCTTTGAATCTTATCAGCATTTCACAGCCAAAGATGAAGCCTGTAGCACTAGCACCAGTTACTCATACCACTAAGTCAGGACTGCTGGTGAGTCACAATATCACATGAATGAACTTCATATTAGTGCCCATTCATTTAAACTACTATGATATATCCGAATCATAAGCATAATGTTTCCAAGTAAGATAGTATTATGGAAAAAGAATGTCAGAATTGGTTGAATCTTGGCTTGTTTGGAGGAGGTTTATTAGCTTTGATAACAGAGCAAAGAACTTGCAGGTGGAGGCAATATCTGATGAAATCTAGTATGTAAAGTCTAGCAAATAAACCATGTTTGACATTTAATGTGCAAGAAATGCTGCTATTTTGCCATATTGAATTAGTAATAGTCTATATTAGATTATAAATATCAGAATTAGATGACTGTATATTGATATTATTCATACATTTAAAGGCAGTACCTTATTTTAAACATTTATTCTTAGCTTTCATTCCAAATTCCAAAACTGACATCAACATTTAATTCTGAAAATTTTAAAGATGATTTTGCAAATATTTTGTAAAAATATTGTTTCACCAGTAGCAGATTCTGATACAGACTTTGCTTTTATTTACTGAATGCATCCAGGAAATTAATATCCTGTTCTTTGCCCTGTAAAAGAACCTGTAAACATGTTCTTTTGACTTAGTTATTTCAAAGTAGTGAAATCATTCTTTGAGCAGCAAGAAGAGTTTGCCACAAAGTTAAGGATATCATGCTTGCAAATGTGTATCCTTGTCTGAAGTTTGCAACTGAAAGCACATCACATGCAATACCAGTATAATAAAATGAATTTCCCTTGTTGCTGTAGGAACATGTCTTTGCTGATTTTCTAGTCACAATGCTCAAAGATGCTTGTTTTATTTAGAACATCTCAATCAAAAAGGTTTGCTTTTCAGTTTGTTCAGAGCACAATAAGGGCAAAAAGATTCTACCCTTTGTGCAGCAAGCAGTTTTAAAGCAGGCTCGGATGAATCTTGCTTTGTTCAGTTGTAAACTAACTAGTATTCAGCTTCTAATATTAGAAACTCCCACAGAGCTTGCAAACTTGCACCTAAGGCTTGTTTCCTTGGTGACCAATGATTGGTTTACTGGGTGATAACATTGGCTCATTTTGAGGAATGTGTCCTTTGAATACATCTTGCTAACAATGATTCATCAAAAAATACCCAGTCGCTAACAATTCAGAGAATACAATTTATTTTATGCTGGGTAATAAGGATCTCCGGGTTTGCTTTTAGTGTGCTGCATATTGTCCTCCTGCTCATTTCATCATTGCTGCTGATAGACCACCTATTGATTAACACCATCACTTGGGCAATTGCATTCTGTCAAAGAATGTCAGATGTGGTCCAGCTGACCTCCCGCCAGAGGTGGGTTCCTCTGGTTCGGACCAGTTTGCCCGAACTGGTAGCGACCCGCTGGTGATGTCATGGTGATGTCACGGAACCGGTTCTGTCAATGCCGGTCCGTGGGCACCGCCATCTTTTTTTAAAAAAAAAATTTGAATTTTTTTCTGGTTTTTCTTTCTTCTGCGCATGCGCAGAAGCCAAGTTTCTGGCACTGTGCATGCGTCGCCATCTTGTTTTCGGCTTTTTTGGGGCATGCGTCACCATCTTGTTTTTGGCTTTTTGGGGGGGGGGATTTTTTCTGGGTTTTTCAGCACTGTGCATGCACGCGCACGCAAAGCGCGTGTGCCCACGAGGCGCACCCACGCGGTGCGGGAGGAAGCAAACCGGCAGCGAGGTAAGTTAGAACCCACCCCTGCCTCCCGCATATTGTTTGATTTGTTGTCAAGACCATCTTGCCTCTCTGTTTGCCTACACAAAAAATGTAGGTTGCAAATGGTATTCATTAGCTTCTTCCATTGCAATTATTCCTTGCTGGGAAAAATCACTTTCTGTCATTTAAATGAATGGCAGCAATGTTCATAAGTAGGTTTCATTTGTGCAGCTTTAAATCTTATATCTTACTTTATTGAACGAATAAATCGAAGAAGGGGCTAAGAACTGTATGGTGTAAATGTGGGTGGAGACAAATATGATGACTGATGAACAATGCCAGTGCCTTTCTCCTTACATGGTAGGATGCACTCTGACCCTAGATATTTATCAGCATCATTGAACATCTGACATCTCCAGTCAGAAGAAAATAGCAGCAGGAGCAAAAGTCCTGTGCCTGAAGGCAGGAGAGCCACCTCAAGTTACAATACAAAACTTCTTGTTATTCCCCTGTTTATGAGGTGAACCCAGACTTTGACAGCAGAGTCAAAATGACACTGCTACCTTGAATGAAAGAAAAATACAAATAAACTTGAGAAATGGCACAAAATCTTCAACATCCCTTGAAAAGGCCTGACACCCTTAGGGGAAAAAAAACCAGGCTCACTAAGAACCAACCAAGCTTAATGGTTAGGCAGCACTGAGTGACAATGCCCTGATCACAGAGGAAATGAAATAGAGCATCTTGGAGGACAACTGGCATACTATGGACGGTACACTGATTGGATCCTGGACAGTGCAACATCTAGTTGTAGATCCCACTTAGTTTTATAAGTGTGGTTTCATGGTATTAGAGTTAACATATATTGCAATGTAAGAATACTGATCATCTAGTGCAGGGATGCCAAACTCACGTCATCACGGCATCATCACGTGACGTATCAGGACTTCCCTCCCCTTCGCTAAACCGGGCGTGACCAGCGCATGATGCATCTGGCCCACGGGCCGGGAGTTTGACAGCCCTGATCTAGTGGGCTAAGATCTCAGGGCTAAGCATACTTCCAAAGTGATTCAGAAGAAATACTTTGATCCTTTTATAAGCCCTTCAGGCTTTTCCATAAACGTAGGGAAAAAATATATCATTGCTTTAAAGTAACATTAACTTTAATGACTGGAGGGGGGGGCATTAAAATTTTACCTCTTATTTATTTTGAAGATCACTTGATTATTATTATTGTTATGGTTGTTGTATATTCAGCCAGATGTTCAGACTGGATTTGGCATTGTTTGTTCACCTATCCAGTTTTTCTCAAGGATCTGGAATAGACAGATGTTTGATAGTGTTACAGATATCATCACAGGATGTAAGCTGTTCAAATAAAACTGCCTTTGTAATTGACTGATGGTGAATTTGTCAGTGCTGATGATGTTCAAGTGGTGCTCCAGTTGTTTTGGGACCCAAGGCACCTATTACTAGTATTATGTGGCACTACCTTGATGTGGTTGTGTTTGTGTGCTCTGAGGAAGATGAGAGCTATGCCAGATGTTCAACCATACTGGACAGGTCTCATCAGAGGAGACAGACAAAGAGTGTCTCTCTCATAAAAAATATAGTGAGACATAAATTACAGAAAACCAAACTGACTCTGTTGTCTCCCTAGTCAACGAGGACCACACT
The DNA here is from genome assembly GCA_003457575.1 of Thermophis baileyi. Classification (NCBI taxonomy): domain Eukaryota; kingdom Metazoa; phylum Chordata; class Lepidosauria; order Squamata; family Dipsadidae; genus Thermophis; species Thermophis baileyi. The sequence goes on along the minus strand of QLTV01003764.1, from coordinate 3,541,826 downwards.
AGATGTTGGAATTCCTGGACATCTGGTGAGAAATGGGCTACAGGACTCAGGACTATTGCCTGAGCAACCAAGGCCAGCAGCTGTAGAACTACTGGAAGGAAAGATGTTTACCCATCACAAATATACAGTGATTGAAAGAAAAGAACCATTGTTGGTATTATGTTATTACTAGGTTTCTATTCCACCTTTTTATGTAGACCTGAATATACTTTATACTCCTGCTTCCTATTTACCTACAACTAAAACTTTATTTAAAATAATTTTACATGACCAGTTATCTTAGGATGTAAGTTGTTTCTCTTTAAACAACTACAACAACCCCTCCCCCCCAGTGCTGTTGGAGAGAAACTCATGAGTAGAGCACAGCTCCATCTCCCTTCTCAGCTATTTTTACAATGATGACCCTGGTCCATTTGTCTAAGACTAAGTCAAACCCAGGACCTAAATAGTCTATCACCAAAATAACTTAGTTATAAGGATCTGCAGAACTGGGTCAGTCACAATAAGGAGACATTAGCAATGCTCCCAAGGAGAAAGACCTCCCCCCCACACCAAATACAGGCTGTATCTACTTTATAGAAACAGACTGAAATTACAAATAGATTATTGATTATAAGGCAGCTGTCAAGCAGCCCCCTATATGGATACAAGTGAAGCCATGATAAGATAAGCATGTGTTTTACATTTGAGAAAAATATGCACTAAGTAATTTCTTATCTCTAATATGCTATGTGTCAGACTATGCTGTGTGCTGCTGTGCTGTGTCCATTATGAGGCTTAACTCTAACTAAGCAAGCACAAACTTTTCTATTTTCCTACAGTGCGTAGTCTGAGAAATATTTACAATAAGACCTAATAGATTCTCTCTCTCATTCTCCCTCTCCCTCTCCCTCTCCCTCTTTTCTGTACATATTACCATTTATCATTCACCTTTTCTTTCCTTTTATCCTATTCAATGATAAATTGCCTGGTTGCTAAATTCATCCCTCCAATTTCTCATAGGTTTTTTTTTTAATCTGCCTTGCTCATAAGAAACAGTGGTGCCTTAACCATTTACTTCCTTGGTTGAATGCAGGCTGTTTCCTGTTTAATCTCTTAGGAGTTTTCATCTGGAAGTATAATGAATGACTCAGTCACATAAGGAATTCAATACTTGAGATCAGACAATAGAAAACCTATGCCATTTGCCAATCTTGAAACAAATTAATCATTGTGACAGTACTATATTTCAAATATAATAATAATCTTTACTAACTTCAATAACTATCAGAAGGGATTTCCTACCGTGGTCATACTGACCCCAGCACAAAGTCTTGACAAATAGATCATTAAGTGAAGCAGCAGATATTTCCTATCAAATCAGAAAATCTAATTTATATAGAAAATACAGATAATCCATCTAGGATGTATCATATGAATATTCATATTAAACATTGGGCATTAAAAAAGAAAAAGAACAAGTATTGTTTTGTTTTCTGGGATCTCTCTTTCTTCCTTTCACTATTCATCCATCCACTTATGTGTCCATTTACAACAATACTTTCATGGCATAGTCTTCAAAGAATTGTTACAGCTCTGCTAGTCAGGAGGAATCCAAATTGCCTTTACCTCTAAAGCTTCTCTTTAATTTTTGTTCCTATTTTTACATTCATTGGACCGATGAAAGAAATGACTCCATCTCTCTTTCTCGTTATAATCAAATGTTTTTGTTGACAGTAGCAATCAAATAGCACTGACAGAGCAGAAACCCAGGCTGTTTGTCACTATGATTCTGACCAGTAACCAGTTTTTCTAGGTCAGCACTCAAGCTGTTTTTGGTGGTTCTATAGCTCCTTTTCACATACCCTATTGGGGGATTTGCACATAGTGTGCTTTTGAAATATTTGTAAATATTCACAAGGGATAAATAAATACATACAATAAACAGCATTAGGGGATTGTAGAACAGAAGACAGAGAATTGGAGAAGATCACCAAGTATCAAGATCTGAAAAACAAAATTGAAGGATGATTAGCATAAATCAGTTGTGGTGGTACCAGTAGTTACAAGCAAACTGAGTGCCATACAAAGAAAAACTTGAATGGCACTTAGAAAATCTGGGCCTTGACAAATTTTTTATCAGTCAGTTCCAAAAGGCCACACGGCTTGGATCCAGTGACATACTATGCAGATACTTTGAGATATCCTAGGTTCTTGGGAAGAATTCAATACATACGAAGGCCAACACCAGCTAAAAAACTGGCAGTTTTGATTTCACATTATTGTGCATATAACAGTAATAACAATAATAGCAATAACAACAACAATAACAACAACAACAATAATAATCCCCCCCCCATTCCTGATCCTGCCTTCTGCCACCAAACAGGCAGGGAGGCCGCTTTCCTTCCCCCCACTCCTGATCCTCCATTCCCCCCATTCCTGATCCTGCCTTCTGACACCAAACAGACAGGTAGGCCGCTTTCCTCCCCCCCATTCCTGATGCCTTCTGACACCAAACAGGCAGGTAGGCCGCTTTCCTCCCCCCCCCATTCCTGATCCTGCCTTCTGCCACCAAACAGGCAGGTAGGCCACTCCCCCCATTCCTGATCCTGCCTTCTGCCACCAAACAGGCAGGTAGGCCACTTTCCTCCCCCCCCCCACACTTCTGATGCTGCCTTCTGCCACCAAA
>QLTV01003764.1:3514502-3531751 GCA_003457575.1 Thermophis baileyi | reverse complement strand
CAAAATACTTACTATTAATAATAGTAATAATAATACAAAAATGCCAAACCCAGTCTGAACATCTGGGTGACTGTGATGAATAACATAATAATAATAATAATAATAATAATAATAATAATAATAATAAAGAAGAGCTTCTTCGGAACTGTATAAAGACACTGTTGTATAGCCATTCAGTGTATAATGAGAAAAAAAGAAATTAAAATAAATTAATTTTTGCTCATACAAATTAGAGTTAGTTTAGGATTGTGCATAGAGAGCACTAGAATTTATGACAGTGAAGAAAGNTAATAATAATAATAATAATAATAATAATAATAATAATAATAATAATAATAATAATAATAATAAAGAAGAGCTTCTTCGGAACTGTATAAAGACACTGTTGTATAGCCATTCAGTGTATAATGAGAAAAAAAGAAATTAAAATAAATTAATTTTTGCTCATACAAATTAGAGTTAGTTTAGGATTGTGCATAGAGAGCACTAGAATTTATGACAGTGAAGAAAGAAAATGAGGGAAAATAGCCCACAATTGCTTGAATGAAACAAATAAATTGTCCTACAAATGTATACTGTATGTTCATGCAATATTGTGCAATATTAGCAGTTTGGTTTCTTCATTTAACAGAAATATAAAGGAATTTAATATGTGCCTGCAGGCCGTATTTCTAAACAGTCCTCACAGCTTGATCACAATGGTGATCAAATACAATTTTTCCAGTATAACAGTGAGTTGTGTAACGGAGGGAGAATGGGTCTTCTTTAGCACTGTAATATCAGTTGTTTTGTAACTATAAAGGCACACACTATTCATTTCCGCTGTCCCCCTGTTAGCTTCCAAATTCTTGGGATTGAACTGAAAAGAACAGAAGCTTCTGAAAAATAAAAATCAATGAACCTTCCAGAACAAAATTAAAATGTACTTATTTTTTTCAAAAGTCAGCAATCACAAGTCAAAACACGGACCAGAATTGTATTTTAAGTATATCAGCAACAATTGACTGAAGAATCTGAAATTCTTAGTCCCTTGGCTACAACAAATAAATCCTGCTTAATCAGAATGATCCAATTTGATTAAATTAAATCAAATACTGGTAATTTGGGGAGTACATCTTTTGGCATGCCATCCAAAAGTCAAAGTTGTGTTCCTCTGGCTCAGATTAAAAAATGCAGAGCAAAAACTATTTTACTATTAATTAGGATCTTTTGCAGTCAGCATGAATGCTACATAACATTTTAACAACTACATTTGTAAGTGGAATAGATCTATAATTTGCACAAAGTTAATGATCATTATCTGATTTAGGAATTAGAGAGATATAAATTACATTAAGAGATGCCGGCAAAGAACTAGATCAAAATATATAATTTTGATTTGCTAATGAGTTATTAAAAGAAATGCAGACTCTTCCCTTCCTTTCCTTGCTCTCACTTCTGCTTTTGAATCAGTGGAAATAATATTCTAAACTCAGGGTGAATTCTAGAGGCTTGTGAGCCACAGATCTTCTAACCATCAAATGAAACTCTTAAAATACCTTTTAAGGCCACTGGACAAAATGAAGATGTAGCATTTCATCGATGAACATGGGGGAAACTCTATATGCTGAATTTCTGCCTGAAAGTCTCAGGGGTTGGGGGTTGTTTAAAGAGAAAAAAAGAAAAGAAAAAAGTGGAAACTCGACTAGGCTGAGTCAGCTTTGTGGAGGTTTATACACAGGCAGACCAACTGATCAAGAATTGCTCTTCTTTATAGCATCTTCTTTAGAAGCACACAATCATAGCAGTTTATATGCAATTTCTAGTGTTAGCTCAGTACTCCCCTTTTATCAAGATCGACTTATGGTGGAAAACTTGTTTTTAGCAATAGCACTTAGACTTATATACCGCTTCACACTACTTTACAGCCCTCTCTAAGCGGTTTACAGAGTCAGAATATTGCCCCCAACAATTTGGGTCCTCATTTTAGCCACTTCGGAAGGATGGAAGGCTGAGTCAACCTTGAGCCTGGTGAGATTCAATCTGCCAAATTTCAGGCAGCCACAGTCAGCAGAAGTAGCCTGCAGTACTACATTCTAACCACTGCGCCACTCTTTTGATAGATATTCAAATGCCCATAATGGGGTAACTCTTGACTAAAAAGCATATTAGTAGCATAATGGTACAATTGTCAAGGGAGCCCTGTATTTTAATTCATTTTCTCTAATTAAGACAAACGTCCCTTAAGCTGAGAAGTAAATGAAAAGGACTTGAGGGCCCCTTTCTCCATCTTTTCATTACTTATGTAAAGCAAAAGATGCTGAAAAGAAAGGTGGCTCAGATCAACTCCATCCCAAAGGAATCTTCTGAATTGTTTTCAAGTGACTCAATCAATAACACCCATGCTAAAGGTCTGCTTAGCACTCTGTTTGGCCAAGTTTCTGTCCATGAACTACTGAAGTCACTGTCTCCTGTGCCCCTTAGAGAATCACAAAGAATAATTGTTATTGTTATTGCCGGTGCTGCTTAAAAGGCAGTGCTGGAACACTGAGCTCAGAAAAACCGGAATGAGAGACAGGAATTGCCTGGGATGCAAAAATGACTTACTTGCTTCAACTAACGATCCTCTAAAATAAAGAAGGCAATTTTTTTGTGGCCGAGGATAATGGCAACGACAATGAGGATGATGGTATTATCTTCCTACTTTCTGAGAGTCATAGTGTTTGGGGCAGTGGCATAGTAATATTACTACAGGAGCCAGGTAGGATTTGGCATTTTTCTTTACCTACATCCTGCACTGGGTACAGTTCAGAAGAGATATATTAAGTTTACTAAAGGCTCACTCTCCTGTTAATTTTCACTTTCAATGAAACAAGATCTCGAAATGGCATCACTGCTTTTCAGTGATTTGCTGCTGCATTTCTTCAATCTTGGACTTTGAGGGGAATAAATGGGTCCTGGGAGATGTGTAGTTAAAGGATTGTGTTTTGCTTATCCTGCTCCAAAATGGGGATTTTGTAAAATGAAGAAAAGATATCGCTATCCAAGCTGTCTAAACTACAACAATTCTTTATATTACTTGGGGTTGTGGCCCCCGTTGCTTTAAATCAGCGGTGAAGAACCTGTGCTGTTTACATCTGAATAAATAACTTTCAGAACCTCTCACTATTGGCCACCCTAGCTGAGCAAAATTTGTCCACAGGTTCCTTCTTATGTGGATAAACACAACTATCACACCTAAGAGAAATTTAGTGGCAAGTTTGGGAGACCACTGACATGTGCAGAAATATGAGATACCTAATAACTGTGCATTCTGAGTAGCCATAGAAAACGATGGATAATTGAAAACTGGAGGAAAGGAGAGGAAATGGAGTTGAGTGGTTGATAGCTGAACAGAGACCACTCTATGCTGCAATAGTTTGCTTCAGGCAGGAGCATTCTGAAAGCTCAAGATGGTGGCCAAGGCATGTCTTTAAGAGCCCTTCCTTGAAGGAGGAGGCAATGGGGAGGGGCAATGGGGTTTTAATCACATAGTTGCAATCAACACCCTGAGCTTTTGAGCCTTTGCAGATGTTTCTGTTTGCAGGTCTCCTTTCATTTATTTCTATTTAATTGAAGCATATCTGGATTCTATAGAATGAACATGTAGTAGTCAAGATGTTGGATGAAGATGGAGGAAACCAGGTTCAGGACCAACTGAGTGTGTTATTCTCTCTCAGACCAACCTTTATAATACTAATACCTGAATCTGAGCTGGAATCATTTGCACAAAGAGGAGCAAAAAGATAGCAAGCCTATTTACATTTTAGATAGCTAATGGTAGTAATTAAAAATATTGCAGATCATACTTAGAAAGAAATAAAGTTGTGGCAGGAGAGGATCTATGGTTCAGATGATGAAGTCCATAAAGTTATCTCTCCAGAGTAGGATTGTTCAACCAGTACCCTCAACTCCACCGCATTCTGCCCACATGAAACTCCTTTACAGGATATCACAAAGCAAAAGCAGGAGCAGCTAAAACAAGTGACTCAGCAAGTAAGAAAAATTAATTTATGAAATTGGAGGTAGGAGCAAATGTGTGGGAGGGAAGCAAGATTGCTAATACACCTGATCAAGAGGCAGGCAGAACTTTTCTATCCCACTGGATACAATCATTTAAATCCTAAGAGTGAAGCAAAACTCATTAGTCCAGCTCCCTTGCCGGAACATATGAGAACAAACAAATGACTTACTTTAACTAATGAACTCTCTGATGTGCCCAGAAAAGGCAGGGAAAAAGAACCCCAGATAGAAGGCAAATGAAAATACATTCCAAAGCCAAGAGAAAATCTTGCTCTGACAATATTTTCATGTAACTTATGTCTACTTTCCCAGGGCTTTTATCTTCATTCCAATTTAATTAAAAAAAAAGTACTACTCTATAAGATGAACCCTCGTCTGTGCTTTACCATAGCAGGAGACGGAGTTGTCATGGAAATGTTGCCTACTTGCACGAGCAATGTGGCGGTCCCGTGTTTCAGATGCTCGGTGAAAATATGCTGGGCCCAGCTGCTGAGTCACACAAGGTAAGGAGGGCAGGTTTGTTCAACAAATTCATTTCAGATTTGGCTGCAAGTTTGTTCAATTACTCTACCTCCAAATCAAGTCATCAAATCAAGTTGCTACAGCTGCTGAAGTATAAATGTCATCACTAACATAACTTTGCCATGAGAGCAGTTGCTGGATGGGCTGGTTTCAGTAGCTAACTAAGATAGCCTTCATCCAGGGTCTTTCATTAAAAACCCCCACCATCCCCAGACAACATAAGTTAAAACACACAACTCAGACTTCACAATATCACACCATGCTTTCAACATTTTTTAAGCAAAATATGTCAGGAGGGATATAAACCTGTGCATGTGAAGTGATGGTGTTGCATAGTGGCTCAACTGACATTAAAGGCCAAGATGAATAAGGATGAAACAAAAGCTTGGGACATAGGTGACAGCTTGTCTCTCCCATTGATACCGCATTGCAAAATAGCCACCTCAATGGACAAATGCACCAAACTGATTGAAAGTCAGCCATCGAGTTTGCCGTCGGAGGAAAGTTAAGCAGCACAATTACTTTACTTTCACTGTTGGAAGCAAGCAGACTTCATTAGTTCATGAAGCAACTTTAAAGGGAAGGGGTGCTTCTCTTGAACCTTCACTGAAGGAAGCATCTCTTCAAAAATCAACCTGGCCCTATGATTTATGCTGTAACTGAGTTTGTAGAAGGTATCCCGCTGTCCATGGCTGCTTCTCATAGCACACTGAGCAGAAAAGGTACTGTATATGTTTGGAAAAGGAGGGGCACACGATTAGTTCTCTGTTTGTGTTAGCATATCGATACCAGTGTTAGCATATTGATTGTCACTAAAGAATTATATCATATACTGATTTTCAGCTGTTTGGTTTCAAGGTATATATCCTATGCCATCTAGTCGCATAAAAGTATGAAAGAGATTGTGGAAAAAAATGTGAAAGATAGAGTACAAAGCAGGTCATAGAAACAGAAAGTTTTCTTCTAAAAATTTTCACCTTCTGCAGTGTGCAAATATAGCAGAATGAATATTTCCAAGATTCAATAAAAATATGAAGTGGTTCTTAAAGTGACGAATATATGGGGACAAGTGGTGGTTTCCATACAAACTGGATGAGGTGCTGTCACTCAAGAGTCAGGGAGTTTGAAACGGACACAAAGCTGGAATTAGTGAAACCTGCTTAAACATTAAAAAGGGGGATAGGAACTGTTGTATGTTGAATGATTAGATAGAATGAGATACTGTGCTCAACGGGCACTGAGTTTGATTCTTCTGGAACTCAATCTGGCCCAGCCAGCTAGACTTTGAGTTGGGTAAGGAGGCAGGGGTGTTTATAAGAGGGACTGATATGTTTACTTCAGAAAGCAGATAATAAAGTTGCATTTATTTGTTATAACATAAGTTTGTTTCAGCGGTGGGTTGCTCCCAGTTCAGCCCAGTTCTTAGAGCCAATAGTGGCGGCAGCGGTTGGCTCCGCCCACCCGCCCAGGACACTTCTGTGCGAGCGTGCACGCAAAACGGTAGTAAAGGGTTTTAGAACCCACTACTGGTTTGTTTCTAATAAAGGAGAATATTTGTAGCTCAGGGTTGAGATGAGGGGTCCTTGGTGCTCTCTAAGCTTGCTTTGCTTTCTTGCAGACGTTTCATTACCCTAACTAGGTAACATCATCAGTGCTACGGTAGTAAGGAGTGCTGTTTGCTGTCAGTTTATATTCTGGTGTCTTGCCTGTCTGTGTGGGTGCGGGTGGTCTTAGAGATTCTTTGGTTGAGCTGTTTACTGATGGCTCTTTGGCAGTTTCTTGATTGGGGTATTGCTTACTTGATTGTTGGTCTGAAGTTGACCTTGGAGTTAATCTATGCTGATCTGATTACTGGTGGAGAAGTGCTGGAGTCTTTTTCTCTTTTGGGCTGGTTGATTGTCTCTTTTGCATAGTCTACAGATGTTAATGTCTATGTGTCTATTGATGGCTGATTTGTCAGAGTGCCAGGCTTCTAGAAATTCCCTGGCATTTTTGGATTCGGCCTGGTCTAGGATTGTCACATTTTCCCAATATTTCTTTCTATGTATCCCAAGTATCTGGCTAAAGAAGAATAACAAGTAATACTGGAAGTATTATAAAGACTTATTTTATTTTATTTTTATTTACTTATTAGTTTGTCAAACATGTACAAGATAGCAGATATAAATATGAACATGGACATGAACGAAGGAAATGAATACAAATAAATGGGGACAGTAGGACAGGGACGGTAGGCACGCTGGTGCGCTTATGCACGCCCCCTTTACGGACCTCTTAGGAATGGGGTGAGGTTCACAGTAGACAGTTTAAGGTTGAAGCTGTGAGGGTTTGAGGATGTAACAACTGAGTCAGGTAGAGCATTCCAGGCATTGACCACTCTGTTGCTGAAGTCATATTTTCTGCAATCACGTTTGGAGCGGTTTAACTTGAGTTTGTATCTATTGTGTGCTCGTGTATTGTGGTTGAAGCTGAAGTAGTCATTGACAGGTAGGACATTGTATGCAATACCTCTGGACCCACTCAATTGTATTAATGTCCGATATACAGTGCGGATTCCAGACAAACTGTATTCGAGAATTGGTCTACCAAAGGTTTTGTATGCCCTAGTTTGCAATACAGTGTTACCGGAGAAGAAGCTTCGCAAGCTTAGGTTAACAACTCTTAATGACTTTTTGGCAATGATGTTACAGTGAGCTCTGGGGCTTAGATCGTTTGAGATGAATACTCCTAGGTCCTTGACAGAGTGAGGGTTGTCTATGAGGTCGTTTCCGCCCAACTTGTATTTGGTGTTCTGATTTTTCTTGCCAATGTGTAGGACAGAGCATTTATTAGTTGAGATTTGGAGTTGCCAATTGCGCGACCATTCTGACACATGGTCAAGGTCGCTTTGTAGGGCAGCAGCATTGTCGGTGGTGTTAAATAGTTTTACGTCATCAGCGAAGAGGACGCAGCTGCTTTTAATATGATCACATAGGTCGTTGATGTAAAGGAGAAAGAGTGTGGGTCCTAGAACGCTGCGTTGGGGGACACCGCTGTTAACTGCTGCCGGATTTGATAGGGCCCTCCCTATATTGACTACTTGTTGCCTGTTTGACAGGAATGCGGCTATCCATTTGTGTAGGGATCTGGAAATGCCGTAAGAACTTAGTTTTAACAGTAGTTTGTCGTGCACCACTGAATCAAAGGCTTTGCAGAAGTCTATGTAAATTGCGTCTATTGCTTTACCCTGGTCAAGATGTGTGGTCCAAACGTTTCTGCAGTGTAGGAGTTGCAAATTACAGGACAATTTTTTCCTGAAACCAAACTGCTTGTTAGAAAACAGGTTAGACAATCTTGTCTAATATCTTTTTCATATTGTTTACTGTAGTTAATTGTTGCTAAGCCAATATCATAAAAGCATAAAGTAATATTCTTCACACTTTTTATAATGTACATCGGTACTATTTTAGTACAAAAACTGTCCTGGGTTGGAGAAACTGGCTCCTGCTTCACTTTAAATAAGCATGGTGCAGGAGGGCTTGTGGGGTGGGGGAGGAAGTTTCTTTACTCCCTCCGTCAAACAGTCCCAATGTTATGAATAAACAAGAACAGTTTATTTGCATAAAACAAGCAGCAACCATACATCTATAAACAGGATCACTCAGATACAACAATAACTATAAACAAACTAAGCTATTAAACTCAGCGGATGTGCTTCAGAGAGGGCTTGCTGAGAAATTATCAGTCCTTCCATTCTCTCTCACACTTACACATAACAGATTGAACAGGTGCCTTAGAGATGCAGTGTGTTTCAAAGGGCCATCATACATTAAATCAGCCAATTCTTTCCTCTCTCTCTCGCAAAATGCTCAGCAGAACAGCTGGGTCACATAGCAATTTTCCCTCTCTCTGCTTGATCCCTTTTTTTGAACGTTGAATCTTCTCCATCCTGGTCCATCTGATCCAATCCACTTCTTCCTTTGCCTCTTTAAATCTTGGGGTCCCCCCCCCGTCAATTCATGGAGCCTTTTCTTTACTGGTGAAGCAAGCAGACATTCTCTCCAGACTTGATTGAGGACTGCCAACCAACACTCCTTATTCCTTTGCATCTCTAAGCTGACCTTTTTCTTCATCATCTGTAAGAAGTAGAATCCTGTGTGGACGTAGTGCTGGGGAATAATAACTTTGCCTGTTGAAATGGTATAGGGCACGGGTGTCAAACTCGCCGTGTCACATTGCCGTCATGTGACGTTTTGCAACCTTTTCCCCATTGGACCTGGGATGGGCGTGGCCTGCGCGTGATGCATCTGGCTTGCGGGCCACCAGTTTGACACCCTTGGTATAGGGTTTCCTGCCTCAGCAGGGGGTTGGACTAGAAGACCTCCAAGGTCCCTTACAACTCTGTTATTCTGTTCTCCCTATTAATTCTTGCATATTCATGAGTAGTCTTTCATCATTATCCGTAAAGGTTGCCCAACTTTAAAGTAATCTCATCTTTCCCTTAGCTACTGTAGACTAAACTTCTCCACTCTCTGCCCCTTATTTAGCCACCTGCCCCCTTTAGGGATGCAATTTGGGGGTGACAGGTGGGGCAGGGGATAGGGCAGGGTGGGCTGCGAGACGTCAACCCTGGCTAGAAGCCGCTGGAAGCGGAGAAGAGGCCAGTCGGGCCAGCCGGGGCAGAGAGGCAGCGAAGGGCGAAGGGAGCCGCAGCCACGCATGGTGCTGGAACCATAGAGTGGGACACGCACTCCCAGAGCGGCCGCTGCTGGAAGACTCTGCCCCGTCTCCCGGAAGACTCGGCAGCAGGCGGCTGGCCCAACCGGCCTCTTACCGCTCGGTCGGTGAGTGGCGCTCTGCCTGGCCGGAGGGGGGGGTTGTCCGCTGGGTGGGCACTACGTGGCAAGAGGTGCTGGGCAGCTGCTCTCTTGTGAGTGGGGTGGGAGTTTGCAGGCAAGGGGGATGGATGGGAGGCAGGCGAGCGCCAAAAACACTGGGGAGAGATAGAACAGAGAGGCAGCTCCCGATCAGCTCAGCTGATCCGCGGGTCACGATTAAGGGGCCCAGTTGCCACTAGCTGACTGGGGAAGGGAAGGGCTGCCTCCTGTGCTGGCCATGCCCACCCCTTCACTAGGGCTTATTTTCGGGGGAGGACATATATTTACGCCCACCCCAAAAATCAGGCTTGGCCTTATTTTCAGGATGTGTCCTATTTTCGGGGAAATACCGTAATATTTAATATTTTGAAAATTACTCATTATTACTATCAATGGTATCAATAATTACTCATTATTCCACCATAATTTCAATTTCCCAAATGTCTAGGACTACTAATAAGGCCAAATATTAACAAAATTTAATCAATCCCAGGAATATATCTCAAAATCCACACAATTTCTAATCCTTAAAAGTTTAAGTTCACAATATACTTTAACACACTATTAATATTAATAATACAATTAGATTACCTAATCCTAAACTTCCACCTACTAAGCTTAGCTTATTTTTAATTATAACAGATTCTATTATCTGTTAATATGTATGCTACTATTTTCCCTATTTGTATTTTCTATTTTTTCTTTTTATTAATATATTTTATCATTATCCATCATCTCTTTACCTTTTTGGAGTTCCATCATTTATTGACTTTTTAATCACCCTTTTATTTCTCTCTCTTGGAGTCTTATAACTCTTTTTGATATTTTTATACCTACTGAACATTCCCTTCGGGTTGCCCTTTGTCTCTTTCTGCTGTATTATTTGAACATCCATCACTAAGACTTTCTTTTTTTAAAAAAGATTTTTCTTTTTTTCCCTCTAAACCTTTCCTTTTTAAAAAGAGATTTTCCTTTTTCCCCCTCTGTTCTATTATAAGCTTTTAAGGAATTATCTGATTGATTCCTACTTATTAATCCTTTCTCTTCATTATCTTTATCTTCTTGCATCTCGTTTTGATTTTTTCCTTCCACTGCTTCCACTAATTTCTCATCTATTTCCTGAATATATGTTCATCCCCCCCCCCCAATTGTTGAGTGGCCTCTACACCAGGGGTGGGTTCTAACTTACCTCACTGCCAGTTCATTTCCTCCCACGCTGCGTGGCTGCGCCTTGTGGGCGTGTGCGCTTTGCGCGCCTGTGCATGCGCAGTGCTGAAAAATCAGAAAAAAATTCCAAAAAATAAAAAAATAAAAGCTGAAAACAAGATGTGATGCATGCACAGTGCTGGAAACTTGGCTTCTATGCATGCACAGAAGAAAAAAAAACCCTGGAAAAATATGCAAAAAAAATGCAAAAAAAATGCAAAAAAAGAGGTGGTGGTGCCCACGGACTGGCACCGACCAATGTCACCAGCAGGTCACTACCGGTTCGGGCGATCTGGTCCGAACCAGGAGGAACCCACCTCTGCTCTACACTCATTTCTTTATCTTTAGACAATCCCCTTGTCTCCTTATTGTTCTTTATAGTTTCATGCATGTTTTTGAGCATCAAAATTATTTCTTCATTTGCCTCTATTATCCCCTGTAGATCCATTTTGTAACAATTTAATAAAGATTACTCAGTATACCTCTTTGGTTCCAACGTCTCAATATTTAAAAACTCCAACTTAATAAAATTCAATCAATCCCATAGTTATGCCTCCAAATCCCATAAATTTATAATCTTTAATTTTTTTTAGTATTTTACATCATTATGAAGTTTTTTCAAATTACATATCTTCCCAATTGTCCAAATTTTAAAGTCTTATTTAACTTTTCTTCTATCACCTTTCTTCTTTTGCCTCGTAGAATGTTCTGTCAAATAGCCTTAATAATCCAAATCCAAATTAGTCCACTAGGTTCCTCCAATCTTTCAAGTCCATAATCCAATAGCCAGTTTCAATAAAGTTTAGTTATTTGCAATTTAGTTCATCTTAGAAATCTTCAAGAGGAAAAAGAAACTCATTAGGTATTTTCAAAATATCCAAATCATCTTCTAGAATAGAGTCAAGGTAAGGCCGCCTTCCAGGTGTTATTTACTTTCTTCTATTTTGTGTATTAGACTTTATGTGTATTGGACCTCACTTTCACTAAGAGTACTGATGCTGTAGTGCTGTAGTGCTCTTCTTCCAGTAGATGGCTCTCCATTTAACAGTATGTCAAAAACAGCTGATTATCCAATAAGTCCAGGGGGGGGTAAAAATACAAATAAGCAAGACAGTTTCTCCCAAAAATCACCTTTCAAATTGTTTAAGCTTTTTTCCAGGCATACTGTATTTTAAAGCTTCCCTTGGGCATTTCTTTCGCCTCTTAATTTTCAGTCTTTAATCTTCTCTGTGTGTCTAATTGCCGCTTCCTTAAAGCTTGGAGATTATCTTTTAAAATTCTTTAATTTAAGTTAAATCTTTGGAGTAAGTATTGGAAGTTATCTCACCCAGTTTCAATGCTCTGTCCATGGACCACTCCAGCACAAATCTTATGGTCCCGGTTGTCCCAGCTTGTGACTGCCAAAAATGGCCGTCGTCCCTGTTGCCATTCGGGAGAGCTTGCTTCGGACCTAATGAGGAAATTGTGAGTTCCTCATGGGCCATGAAGCGCCTCTCCTTTCTTCGCCACCCCTACAAGGCGTCTTTGACCCCCGTAGGGCCTCCCGACAGCGGTTACCGGCTGGATTTCACAGAGCTCGGTGGAGCCCGCTATTTTACAAGCCGTTCTCACCGTGACGTCAACCAGACATCAATGGTATTTTTTTATTGAGACTATTACTTTGTACATATATTTTGTTGATGCTGTTAGTCCTTCTCTAATCATTGGGTGAATGAAGTTGGTCATTCACAGATATGGTACAGTACAGATCAGTAACACAGATTTTCTAAATCAGGAGATCTTAATCTTTTCTAAATCACGAGATCTTAAGCTGTTCTATTGGTTAATCAATGGAACAGCTTGCCTTCGGAAGTTGTGGGAGCTTCATAACTTGAGACTTTCAAGAAGAGTTTGGACTACCATTTGTCAGAAATGGTCTCCTGCTTGATGATCTACAAGGTCCCTTCCAACTCTGTTAATCTGTTAAATCTGTTAAGGTCTGCTGACCCTTTGAAGTCCAAGAATGAGAGTGAGAAAAAATAACTCTTAAGATTATTTTCAACACCAGTAACCACCATAATAAAAAATTGAAATTGATTATATGTTGAACATATTCAAAAAACTTTGTCTATCTTTTAAATTCATTTATTATCTTGTTACTGATTTAACAAATTAATAAGCACTTATTACTATATTACATGTTTGTAATTTTTAATATGTTTTTAATTTTGTTTGGGCACAATTGGTTTCCTTTGTAATACAATCCATATCAATGTATTTATTTGATGCATTTAAATATATTTTTGTGAAAAAATATCCACAGGTTTCACCAGATTATCAGAGGGCTCCATGGCAATAGAAGATTAAGTACCACTATTCTAGAGGGTAGTGTCAGTATACATAGTTCTATTCTACTTTGGTAAAGACTTATTTGACTTAGCTACCGTAATTGGTTTATTTCACTGCTGAAATAAAATTAAAAAAAAAAAACCTTGAGAATGATGTTTTGTTCAGTTTAGATCACTAATTGTGGGCAATGAGGAAATGAAGCATTATAATCTTGTAAGGAAGAGAAACATCAATTAAATAGTATGTAAATAAATTTAATACACAGAGTTGAAACATTTTTAAGTGGATTTTAATTGAAACTATCTTTTTTATGCAATGGCTTTTAAAATGAGCTTCTACTGGGTAAATTAAATATAGAAGGCCATTAAACACAATTACACAATAGAGTAATAGTATGACAGATATATTTTAACATTAATTTGCAACTGGAGTGTTTGAGGGTGAGTTTCTCCAGTGCTGGGAAAGCCTCCTGGTGGAATTTGGGCAGGGAAAGCATAGAAAGTACAGAAGGCAGGAAGGCTTCTAGGAAACACTCAGATTTTACTTCATGATCTATCCTTAACCTGTTATTTCAAGTCTCCCAACAGTGCACTCATGACCACTGTAACCGAGTCCTTCCATCTTGCTGCTAGTTATCCTTTTCTCTTTCTTTTCACCTTTCTGAACATTTTCTAAGGCCTTCACGGCTGCTCTACCAAGTGCTTGTCTGCAGCATATTTCTTGACTGCTTGTTCCTTTACTGTTCGTGGTTGATCATACAAAGCAGAAGCTGCCCACCATTTTGATTTCTTCATTGACAGTTCTACTGGTTGTTCTCCCCGTTGTCATTAGTTTGATCTTCTTTATGTTTAATCTTAGTCACTTTTCACTGAGCTCTTTGACTTTTAGTTCTAGGGATATACTCTCCCCTTATTGCCATTGTAGGAAGAAAGTGTCAAGTCTATTTGAGCATCGGGTTCCAACAGATGCATTTATTTCCCCTCAGATATTGGAACCAGATGCGAGGAATTGTGTGTGTGTCTAATCTGCCTGCTGCTGAGTTGTCCCAGCAAGACTTAAGCCTGTGTGGATGCTGTCACACTGAGATGCTAGAACTGGTTCATACATAGCAATGAGGTTAATGATGCCACAACATATATAAGGCTTCATACCTGTATTGCCTTTCTGATGATAAAAAAGTCAAATTAAAAAAATGGAAACAATTTGATAATGCTACCTCCTGATTATACAGAGCAGAAGTGTGATGACTAAGGGATTCAGTCCTTTGATAAACCAAGAAGAAAAACAAAGTCAACCTTTAAAAAGGAGAAAATATAAGCCACCTTTTCAATTTTAAGTATTAAAGTGCAAACATTCAGTGTAGAAGAAGACAAATTGTAATACAAATTGTAATTGTCACAGTCAAACAGGCTAAGGGATTAAAAAAGGAAAATCAAAAAGAAACAACAGAACTTTGCACAAAGATGGTGCTTGTCTACTATAAACTGCCCCAAATACAACATCATAATGAGACACTTCAGAAATATTATAGATCCCCAAGGTGATTCTAAAGAAAATATATACTTCATGAATATAGCCTGAGAGACTCATGAAAGGTTAGTTCAAACGTAGAAAATAGAACTAAAAAGTCTAGCTCACTTTCATGCCTATGTACTTCATTTATCTATTTCTACAAAAATAGAAAACCTAAATCACCTGGCTCTTTGCTTTAACTTTCAAAGCCATTAAAGCTTTTTAGTAATTTCTAACTTTAATTAGAGGCTGCTGGGAATGGTGGAAACTCAATTCTTCATCTGCCCTCTGTTAATGGACTTTTACTTTCTCTTTTGAAAAAAAAAAAAAAAGACTGAGAGGCTGGGGTGACCTGACTCTGTATATGAACCAATCATAATGTATTTGCAGGTTCTGAGATGCATATAACTTTAATAAATTTATTTCTTGGTAGAACTTATATGGTTGCTCATCTTGCTTACATAACAGCAGATGAGACACCATAACAAATTCACAACACAGGTACATTTTATTGGGCTCAACTAACATCCCACCCCAGCCCCTAGGGAAAGACCAGGAGGGAGAATGTTCTATAGGGCAGGAGCCGTAACAGAGAAGGCAAAGAACCATATTCTGAACTTTTTCAAAAGTAAAAAACTAGCTAGTAATGTAGAGATGATTCAAGGAAAATGTGATTAAAACAGTAAGTTATTAATCCAAAAACAACTCAAGAAAATTGAAAAGAAAAAGAACTGCGTATACTATGGGAACAAGATGCTTTTGTGAGGACATCTATAACACCTATAAAATGTTATAATGAAAGCAAGATGGGCATTTCTATTATCACAACTGGAAATAGCAGAACAAACAGTTTCAGAGTGGATCTGTTGGTTTCATATTATACAAGGATTTCACTGAAAATTCAAGCTGAATTCTTCCTTGTGTCGTGACAGCGTCACAGTATGTGTATCTATCTCTTACAGAATGTTGACAACAATTAAGAGAGAAAAATACACTCTCCCCTTAGATTTCAGTTTATTAGCCCATCGCCAGTTAAATTATACAACGAATGTAAAAGCAGAATAAGTTTTGTATATAGATAATTCCAATATTTAAAAATGCCTTCCCAGTACCGCTTCTTCCCAGTTTAGGAGTCAATTTTCAGTTTATTTCAAAATCTGTTATTTATTCTCCTGCACCTTTCATTTCCGGTTAGGTATTTCTTCAGGGAAACTACAAGGAAGTGATTTAACCAAAGAGACATTATATTTTACTAGAGGACTGAATTTGCAAAGAGGACATAAAGGGGCTTTTGATAACCTCTGGGACTACTCAAATGGAATTGAGTGTTAACCTATGGGACAAAAAAGAACTGGGACTAGTGTACTCCTTGAAGGATAATTCAAAAACCAAATAAATAGTTCTTGGACTGTTGGATAAAAATTAACTTTCTTTTAAATACAAAATAAGATACTTAAGAAAGAGAAATGAGTGGAATTGTACAGGAGATGGATTTACTCTTTCAAAATATAAAAGACATTATGGACAAAGGATTTAAGGACATTATGGAAAAAATGGAAAACACTATACAAGGGATGATGAGTACAGACCAAGACGCCCAGGAAAGGGAGGAGTCAAAAAAAGAAATGAAGAAGGAAGAAGACAAAGAGGAGAGAACAATGGAAATAATAGTGATTGATGAACTAAACCAGGGGGAGAACATATTAAGAGTGTTGGAAGATATGTTTGAAATGGTAGAGGTGGGAGGAATACTTAGATTGGACATCCAAGAAATAGATATAGATGGAAACTTAAGAGAGGAATGTTAAAAAAAAAAGCATAGCAATTAAAGTACTAAAGCAGGAAAAAGGCAAAGAAATGAGTGGAACTTTGAAGGAGATGGCGTTATTCTTTAAAAATACAAAGGACATCATGGAGAAAGGATTTAAGGAGATTACAGAAAAAATGGAAAATACCATACGAGGGATGATGAGTACAGACCAAGACGCCCAGGAAAGGGAGGAGTCAAAAAAAGAAATGAAGAAGGAAGAAGACAAAGAGGAGAGAACAATGGAAATAATAGTGATTGATGAACTAAACCAGGGGGAGAACATATTAAGAGTGTTGGAAGATATGTTTGAAATGGTAGAGGTGGGAGGAATACTTAGATTGGACATCCAAGAAATAGATATAGATGGAAACTTAAGAGAGGAATGTTAAAAAAAAAAGCATAGCAATTAAAGTACTAAAGCAGGAAAAAGACAATGAGTAGATGATCTTTATTCTTTGTTGTTCTGATTCGTCTTTCTGTTTTCCTCTCTTTATTTTAAAGCATAGCAATCAAAGTAGAAGCGGGCAAGAGATGCTGGATGGATGATTCCTCTTTTTTGTTGCTGCTCTGAGTTGCTTTTCCCTTTCTCTCTCTCTCTATTCTTTTTTTCCTCTTTTTTTAGGCAGATGACATGATTAGAAGATAGACAGGAAAGAAAGAAAAAGTTTCTTAATAAAGGATGACATGATTAAAAGCTAGAATAAGTGATAGAAATAAAGGGAATATTAATGTATACACTTTTATTGGATAAAATGAAAGTAATAATGAGAAATAGGTGGAATAATTGAATAATGATAGACTGTAACTTAATATAGATGTGTATTGTTATTAGAAATATATAAGTTGATTGGATGTAATAATAACATTTAATCTGATCAGTTTTATATGTATTGGAATGTATAGCACTCAGTTGCCACACTGTTCACAAATTGATTTGACATTTTAATAAAAAATAAAAAAATAAAAAACTTTAA
>QLTV01003764.1:3499967-3514407 GCA_003457575.1 Thermophis baileyi | reverse complement strand
AAAATCCAAAATATATCTATATCTATCTGTATCTGTATCTGTATCTGTATCTGTATCTGTATCTGTATCTGTATCTGTATCTGTATCTGTATCTGTATCTGTATCTGTATCTGTATCTGTATCTGTATCTGTATCTGTATCTGTATCTAATTTTTTTTTTTGGATTATTTTTTGGGGAATTTTTTTTCAGGTTTTTTTTTTCTTTTTTGGATTTTTTTTCCTTTTTTTTTTTTCTTCTGCGCTTGCGCAGAAGCCAAGTTTCCGGCACTGTGCATGTGTCGCCATCTTATTTTTGGCTTTTTGGGGGGGGGATTTTTTTTCGGATTTTTCAGCACTGCGCATGCGCACATGCCCATGAGGCGCAGCCACGCGGCGCAGGAGGAAGCGAACCGGCAGTGAGATAAGTTAGAACCCACCCCTGGAGCTCAAACATAGCTCTGAAAATCTTCTGCACAAATCTCCAGATGATCTAAATCAATCTGTTCACACTGCAGAGATGCAGGTGACAATTTTTATTATCTGAACTAAGACTTGATTTGACCATGGCAAAATGCTAAATGTTATGTCCTTTATACACATGCCTATACCCATACCCATACCCATACCCATATCCATTGTCTATTACTCTATAATACTTGGAAGAAGCCATGGTTGCCATGAAATCCTGCCATTTCCCAGCACCGACCTCCAAGGCGGAAGGTCCAAGTCACGCCACACTTAATACAGTAGGCACAGAGACTTCAACGCCAATCTTGAGGCTAGATCCACAAGCCTGAGCAAGAACCTTTTTGGCAGCAAGGCAGACAATACCTCAGTAGGCCCTCTAACTAGTCTATATGCCTCACTTTTTTGCAGACATTTACAGCCCACAATTTGAGAGCAGAGCCCCTGGTCCCAGAAAAGGTGGCTTTTTCAATCAATGCCATTCCCCCTTCCCAATTTATTATATAAATTTAGTTATTCATTAATATTAATTGTCTATAAAATAAGATACTTAGATTATAAAATTATTTTCCTTATACATGCGGACCACACACACCACACAGTATATATACACACACAGTATATATACAGTATATATAGTATATATATATAGTGTACACACACACACACACACACACGCACACACACACACGTATATATACAGTATGTGTATATAATATCTGCAATGGAACAGCAGATGATACAGTGATATAGAAGTGAAGTTTCCCTTCCATCAGGTTCTGCTCCTTTTTAGTGGAATTTGCCCTAAAAAGCTGACTTTTCTCACCCATTTCAAGAATTGTTGTATGGGGGAAAACTTTCTATTTACATTTACCAAGAAAGCATGAATGTGCATTTGTTTATTCCTTTAGATGTACATGGCAGTGCATTAATGCAACTGGTATCACTTTCCTTCAAAGAAAACATAACTGAAGCCCTTATAATGCCACCTTCTCAGCCAACTGTAAAAACTTATACAGTATTTCTATTTTTACTTCATTTCCACTTCACTGCTACCTTGAAATTTAAAATGGTTTAATCTTATCCTTTAACCTGACTGAGTGAGAATATTTTATTTAGCAAGTAGCCATCAGCCTTCACGGGCCTAATGTTGTTTAAGAAACATTTGCCAGGAATCAAATGTTAGAATAATCTATTTTGCTTTTAGCTAAAAAAAATTATCTCTTAACTTTGTATGACACAGTAGCATTTCCAGTGCCACATATACCGTATATGATTTTTATGGTTAGGTATATTAAGATATTTTGTGTATACAACTATGTGTACAATGCTTACACAATTTGCAATATTTAACATGGATTGATTGATTGATTGCACATTAATGCAAATGATACACTATGAACTGTGATTAAGACATGGCTCCTCCACACGTAACATTTTATCAGTTGGAATTGGTTCTGTGCTACTGCATTGCGACACTAGAATTCTTCTTCAGACGAGTCCATTAACATTCCTGCAGTCAACATAGGGTTGATCTTAATGACCTAAATGGTTCCTTCCAACTCCACCATGGCTCAGCTATGGTGCAGGAAGAAATATTGTGAAGGTAACTTTCAGCATTATTGGTAAAGGTGCAAAGTAGATTGATTCCGATTGGTGAGAACTCTCTTGCCTCCTCCCCACCCCAACTTGGACAAGCCATGTTTGATATCGCTGAAAACTTGATAGCACCGGCAAGCGTACAGACAGTGGCCTACGCAGACCTCAAGAAGAAATTAAGGGAACATTTGAGCCTAAACTGGAACCATGCATTCGAGCAACATGAACAGAGATCTGAGTTTAAGTCAATAAAAAATCCAGAAATTCCAGTTTAAGTCAATAAATATTGTTGTAGCTATGCTGCTCTGCTTCTTGCCTATTGAAGCCCACTACACAATAGTAGCTTTTTATGTTCTCAGATGAATGTGAGAAGCAGGGTTGGGTTCTGGCTTACCTCGCTGCCGTTTCACTTCCTCATGCGCCTTGTGGGCGCGCGTGCGTGCATGCGCAGTGCTAAAAACCCAGCTTTTGCGCATGCGCAGAAGCAAAAAACAAGATGGCGGCGCCTACAGAGCCACCAAGAGAGCCAGTTCGGGGGCATGTCGAGCCGGTCATCGCTGCAGGTTCAGCAAGCGGGGGGAAATTCCCGCTACCGGTTCTATAGAGCCGGCCCGAACTGGCAGGAACCCACCTCTGGTGAGAAGGCAATTTAATTGTCACCTTTGTTCTAACAAAGCCTAAATTTTCTTTGGGATGGGAACATATATTGAATATATATGTAATACAAATATAAGAGAACTGCTTCCTGTTTTGAATATTCTTCCTTCCAATATTCCCTTGAAGAAAGTTGCATAAGACCACAATGGATCATTCTGAACTAAGACTACAATTTAAGTGTGAAGTTATTTATTTTGTCATTTGTAAAGTTATTTGAAAATCAGTTCCATAAAAATCTGTTGGAGTTTACACAGGGCATAGCAGTGGGTTGTCTGAGAGCAGTTTCAAGCCCATTCGTTTAAATATTTATAAAGTATTTTTTGCACCTTTGACCAAAGGGCAATGAGCAAAATACAGGCATAAAAATGCAACAGCATATTAATGAAGCTCTAAAATTAAGAAAACAATACTAAATGAATGCATAAACTATAAAGCACTCTTTCCAGAACTTCAGCAATAAAATACTAATAAACAGCAGCATGTATATTATTAAAATATACGGTTTTGACCTTTTAAAATTCTGCTACTGAAGGAACTGTTGTGAAAAAATGCCCACTTAAGTAAAGAAACAAAGTGTTTGGGGACCGATGCAACAAAGTATCTTTTATTTGCATCCACAACTACTATAATTACTGGGCTTCTCACCAAAAGAATGCGGAAGAACCCTAAATCCAACAAGGTTACAGGTTATAAAGGGTGAAGGTTTCCCCTGTCTATTCATGTCCAACTCTAGGGGGCAGCGTGCTCATCTCTGTTTTTTAGCCGAGGGAGCCAGTGTTGTCCGAAGACATTTCCGTGGTCATGTGGCCAGCATAACTATACATCGAGGTGCACAGAAGGTGTTGCCTTCCCACGAAAGCGGTACTTATTTAGCTACTCATATTTGCATGCTTTCTAATTGCTTAAGTGGACAGGAGTTGGGGCAAGTAATGGGAGCTCAGCTCATCCCATTGCATGGTGCTCAGGTCAGCTCAGGTCCAGCTGACAAGCTCAGCATCTTTAATCTCTGAGCCATCATGCCCCGCCCCCTTCATAGGTTATATACCCTTTGAAATGGCAAGATTTACAAAAACAGTGTAAGCAATTACAATGTGACCTTTAATGCAGGAATGTAGAATCTGATAACATAGGATGACCTTACTATGGGCTGATCCATTGCCTCTACATTCTGCTTTTCTAATGAGACTCCAAGCCAGCCCTTTCTACTGATACTGAGGGACCGTCTCTTGCCGGTCACATCTACCCAACCCACTAGAGTGGGGAGGCAAGGAATATTGCAGGTCCAGTAGTGGATTCTAAAACCCTTTACTACCGGTTCGCACGTGCGCATGCGCAGAAGCGTCCTGGCTGGGTGGGCGGAGCCTCCCATCACCGCCGCTGCTACTGGTTCTAAGAACCAGGCTGAACCAGGAGCAACCCACCGCTGTGTGGGTCCCGTCCCCTAAGGAGATACATCTAGCAGGACCCAGAAGAAGGGCCTTCTCCATGGTGGCTCTCTCCCTCTGGAATATCACCCCCCCCTCCAGAGATTAGACTGGTCTCCATTCTAACACTCTTTTGGAAGGCTCTAAAGATGTAGTTCTGCCAGCAGGCCTGGAGATCCCAGAGTAGGATGGAGCCCATTAAATGGCTAGTATGAATGCGCGTGGTCGCCAGGGTGGGGGGTTATTATTTTTCTTTTTATTATTTTTATTTCTTTTATATGGTATTTTTATATACTTGTAAGCCGCCTTGAATCACCATGTGCGAATAGGCGGCAATATAAAATTTCTAAATAAATACAATAAATAAATACTAGCATCTTCTAATACAAACATTGTCCCTTCTCACCATGAAAAAGACAAAATGGTTTTTATTATCTGTCTTCCTCCTTTCCAGGGTCATGAGGCAATTTCAGTTTGCCTGCTCTATCTGATATACCCTTCAGAATCATAATGTAAAAATAGAATATTATTTGTCCCCCACAGAACCAGTGGCACATCCATAGAGGATCATTCCATTAGGTATGAGTTATTAGTAAGAAACTTATGCATATTTGCTTAACGCTTTTCATCAGTTCTAGTAAGAATTGCTAACTGTTATTTTTTTTTTCATTTTTGTTACACATTTGGGTAAACAAGGATGTGAAAAAATGATGTAATATAAGCCAAATATAATTTATTATATATGTGCATGGATTTTAATTCAGTTCTTTATCCAATAAAAAAAAAATTGGCTTTCATTTATGACTACCACCATTTCAGTTAAATCCATTCAACAAGATGCATTTTAACTAGGACTTCATTTGTGAAAGTGTATTTTATAGAATGAGAATCTGCAGGAACAGATCTACCTGCTGTTTTGTCCAATCTGTGTCTCCAGATTATTAGGATTACAATTTTAGGATCTGTCATCTTACAGTTTGGAGGCACAACATTGGAGAAGACTATTCCTACTGTAGAGAGTATTCTATTGATGTAGTCTCTATAAGAGACTCTTTTGACCTCTCTAAAAATGCCTAGATATGAGATTTGCACAAAAAGTATTCTGCTGATTAATTATTTAGCTTTTTAAACATTTCATTTTTTTCCTACAGCTCACAGAATACCCTCTGGACTTCACACCTAAGGAAGAAGGTTGACAAGATATGAGCCAATTTCTTCTACTCTGAACCAAGACCTGTCTGTGGGTTCACAGAGTGGTAAAAGACACCCTCTTGTCAAGTTTGACTCCCACGAGTCTATTGCACATTGATCCACTTTTCTTGGCCACAGGAAAATCCCAGGATGTGTTTTCCCATTTCCAATCTAATCTACACTCTGGAACTATCAGTTGGTTTCCCATCTAAATTAACATCCACATTTTATCCTGCTTAGCTTCCTAGATTAACTTCCTAGACCAATTATCCTGCTTAACTTCCTAGACCAATCTCATTATGTTGTGTCACCTGCAAAATCATGGAATCAATCATAAACCAATCCATTATCCTCCACTTAGAGTCAAACAACCTACTCTCTAACAAGCAGTTTGGATTCAGAAAAAAATTTGTCCTGTAATCTACAACTCCTACACTGCAGAAACATTTGGACTACACAACTCGACCAGGGTAAAGCAATAGACGCAATTTACATAGACTTCTGCAAAGCCTTTGATTCAGTGGTACACGACAAACTACTGTTAAAACTACGCTCTTACGGCATTTTCGGATCACTGCACAAATGGATAGCTGCATTCCTGTCAAACAGGCAACAAGTAGTCAAAAATAAGGAGGGCCCTATCAAACCCTGCACCAGTTAACAGCAGTCCCCCCCAAGGCAGCGTTCTAGGAACCACTCTCTTTCTAATATACATAAATGACCTTTGCATAAGCAACTGCGTCCTCTTCGCTGATGACGTAAAACTATTTAACACCACCGACAATACTGCTGTCCTACAAAGTGACATAGACTATGTGTCAGAATGGTCGAACAATTGGCAACTTCAAATCTCAACCAACAAATGCTTTGTCTTACACATTGGCAACAAAAACCAGAACACCAAACTGGGAGGATACGACCTCGTAGATGACCCTCACTCTGTCAAGGACCTAGGAGTACTTATTTCAAAAGATCTAAGCCCTAGAGCTCACTGTAACAGCATTGCCAAAAAGGCATTAAGAGTTGTTAACCTAATTTTGCGAAGCTTCTTCTCCAGTAACATTGTACTGCAAACCAGGGCATATAAAACCTTTGCCAGACCAATACTGGAATACAGCTCATCTGCCTGGAATCCACACTGTCTATCGGACATTAATACAATCGAACGAGTCCAGAGGTATTTCACAAGTACTCCACTCCTCTTCTCGCAACAGAATACCTTATGCCCAGGGGTGGGTTCCACTTACCTTCCCCACTGGTTCGCATTGCGACGTTTTGTGCGCGCGTGCTCCCTCCACTCTCACGCGTTCCCTCCCTCCGCTCACGCGCGCATGTTCCCTTGAGCAATTTGGCTTCCGCACATGCTCAGTAGCTTCAATCAGCCCGAAACACAGCTGAGGAGCTGATCACCTGTGCTTCGGGCAAAGGAATAAAGGTCAGTATAAACCCAGGGGTGGGTGGGAGGGCCCTTTTTCAAGCAGCAGAACAATAAAAAGTTGGCAATGCATGCGCAGGGCAAAAAACTCAGCTTCTGCGCATGTGCAGAAGAAAAAAAAACTGGGAAAAAATCCAAAAAAATAAATAAATTAAATTCACTAAAAATTCCCCAAAAAAGATGGCGGCGCCCACGGACCAGCACCGACTGAACCGGATCCATGACATCACCAGCGGGTCACTAACGGTTCGGGCGATCCAGTCCGAACCGGGAGGAACCCACCCCTGCTTATGCCACCAGGCTTGAAATTTTGGGCCTGGACAACCTAGAACTACGCCGCCTACGGTCTGACCTAAGCTTAGTACACAAAATTGTCTGCTACAATGTCCTACCTGTCAATGACTACTTTAGCTTCAACCGCAATAATACACAGGCAAACAATAGATACTCATAGTAAACCGCTCCAAACTCAATTGCAGAAAATGCGACTTCAGCAACAGAGTGATCAATGCCTGGAATGCACTACCTGACTCAGTTGTTACATCCTCAAACCCCCATAACTTTAACCTTAGACTGTTTACCGTGGACCTCACCCCATTCCTAAGAGGTCTGTAAGGGGGCGTGCATAAGCGCACCAGCGTGCCTACCGTCCCTGTCCTATTGTTCCCATTTCGTACTCATTTCTTATGCTTATACTTATACCTGTTTATTCTTATATGTTTATATGTTATGTTTAAACTTATACTTGTTTTCTCATACATGCTTGACAAAATAAATAAATAAATAAATAAATAAATAAATAAAAAATAAATAAATAAATGTTAAAAAAAACAAAACAAGGTTGGCTACATGCTGCCACCTATTGAGCTACTTGCATGCAAGTACAGCTTTTAAAATGGCCAAGGCAAGTGCAACACAGCACAGGTTTGCCAACAGGCATAGAGCCTATGAAGGAGCTGGAAGATTAGCTGCCAATGGTGTTCACTTTATACTTCGTGGATCATCCTACTGCTTTCACTGAAACGGCTCAGGCTTCGGGACGGGAATCTCTAATCTTCAGAAAGGTGTTATCGTACATACTTCTGTCTGGGGGCCCTTTACCGTCAGTCCCTTTGCTCTGCCCTCAACGCTGAATAGCACTTACAATAGCCCTTACGGGACCCCCTTCTCTCCATTCCCCCCCCTCCCCTCTCCCCCAGGTTTACGATGGATCCCTTCCACAACACAGCACTTTCCTCCGCTCCAGCTAGGTTCGGCTTTCCTCCTATCAGTCCACACGTTCTCTCCACTCTCCCCTTTCTCCCAATTGTGACTGGGATTACTATATGCCTCCCTTTTTTTCGTTCCCCCTCCCCTCCCCGGGAGCTCGGCAGCGCTTTCCCTTTCCCTAGTTTTATGCCACCGTCTGGGGAGGTTTTTTCCGCGCCTTCTCCGCTCCCCCCCCCCGCCCCAACATCGCTTGGCTGGCGCTCCCAGGCCAGAGCTCCCTGTGAGCGCACGGAGAGTTTCGCCCTGCCCTCTCGCCTCGCTCTCTCATTTACGTCAGACTCAGCACGGTCTCAAGGCTCCCGCTTTTTCTCCCTCACTCTTGAGCTACGGAGGGTGAACAGCAGCGCCAGCCAATTCTCCGCCTCCTCGGCTCCTGCCCGCCAAAGGCAAAGAGGAGACCGCCGGGGTTTGCAGCCACGCGACGGGAGCAGATTTGCTGCGGTCAGCGGCGAAAGCAGCGAGACCCATGAGAAGCAGCCGTTAGCTTTGAGATCGAATCCGAGTAAGAAAGTGGTCTGCCGGTTCGGGGGCTTGTAAGGTGGGAGAATTGGGGGAGAAGAAAGTGCTCGGCGCGCTGCTCCTGGTAGCAAATAGAGGCTTTTTTTTTTAAAGACTGGGGTCTAGCCCATCACTTAGGCTTGGAAGGCGCCCGACAACTCTGCTGTCAAGAGGAAGATGGGGCGGGAAAGGAAACTTGAGGTTCAGCACCACGGACAGCACTCCGCGGCTTCTGCAAGCTGGGCTCGGTAACCGATGCGAACCGGCTTCAGTTCATTTGTTTCTTCCTCCTGCTCCGAATAGACTTAGAATAATTCTCCCTCCTTCATACATTACCTTCATCTTCCTGGTGGATTTCACTCCTTCATTCTTTTTCTTTCTCTCCCCCCCACCTTTCACTTCTTATTTATTTTCAGAGGCTGCAGGGAAACGGACTTTGCCTTATGTTAACCGACCCCTTTTTCTTCTTTCTCATCTTTTCTCCTTGCACAGGTGGCTTTTGCCGGGGGTGGCAGAAATGAACGAAAGCGTCCCCTTGAATGAGACTGGGGCTCCGGCACCTTGGATTCAGAGCAGCAGTGGCAATTCTTCGCTGGAATTTTCCTCCAAGCTCCCCATCTTTATCCTCAATCCTTGGGATATTATGCTCTGCATCTCTGGAACCATCATTGCCTGCGAAAATGCCATCGTGGTGGCCATTATATTCTACACTCCCAATCTGAGAACCCCAATGTTCGTGCTGATCGGGAGCTTGGCCACAGCAGACCTCCTGGCTGGAGTTGGCCTGATCCTTAATTTTGTATTCCAATATGTGATCCAGTCAGAAACCATCAGCCTTATTACCGTTGGTTTCCTAGTTGCCTCTTTTACTGCTTCTGTGAGTAGCTTATTAGCTATCACAGTAGATCGTTATCTTTCTCTATACAATGCACTGACTTATTACTCTGAGAAGACTGTTTTTTGTATTCATATGATGCTAATCATCACCTGGGGGGTTTCACTCTGCTTAGGACTATTGCCTGTCCTAGGCTGGAATTGTATGGAAGATTATACATCATGCAGTATTGTCCGACCTTTGACCAAAAGCAATGTGACTTTGTTGTCTGCCTCCTTCTTTTTCATTTTTATCCTTATGCTCCACCTGTACATCAAAATCTGCAAAATAGTTTGCAGGCATGCACATCAAATCGCACTCCAACAGCACTTCTTAACTGCATCTCACTATGTTGCAACCAAAAAGGGAGTCTCTACACTTGCTATCATCCTTGGGACCTTTGGAGCCAGTTGGTTACCTTTCGCTATCTACTGTGTCATTGGAGATTCAAACTACCCTGCAGTGTACACTTATGCCACACTTTTACCTGCTACCTACAACTCCATGATCAATCCCATAATTTATGCCTACAGAAACCAAGAGATTCAGAGGTCCATGTGGGTTCTCTTCTGTGGCTGCTTTCAATCCAAAGTGTCCTTTCGTTCAAGATCCCCCAGTGATGTTTAAGTGACTTCTCCCTCTGTGTAGGTTTGCACAAAGTGACAATTTTCAACTTTTTGTGAATTACAGTGCCTGGTATGAACCAGATCCATGTTGTGAAATTGTTTTGGGGGGAGATGTTTAAACAGTAGCACTTTATGTATGTGTATTCCTGAGAATGTGACAGGTCTGGAGTTTCTAATTATGTGAAACTAAACTAAAAACAAACAAACAAACAAAAAACCATGGATGTATACAAGATTGTTCATTGTATTTGTGAAGTGAAGGCATTCCAAGACTGCATAATTATAGCACTTTATTTTTAGCTGCTGAACTGCCAAAACAGTATTGCCATTTTCAAAGGGCAAAGAGAGAATGAAAATAAGTGAAATGTTGTCTAGTTTGAGACGTGAGTGATAATATATTTTGCTGCACAGTATTGATAAATTATGACATTTTGTATACAAATAAACAAATTCATTACATTTTTTCTTCTGTGTTGAACTGTTTTAATGGCTTTAAAAAACACGATCAATGTTTCGCATTGCCTCACCTTTATTTACAAGAAACATTCATTGGGTACCTTCACATAAATTCTTTACAAAGAGAAATCATATCATAAAACAAGGAAACAAAATAAAACTATTTTGTTTGTTTACTTTCTGGTAAGTAATAATTTATTTTCCATTTTAAAAAAACCCAGCAAAGCAAGCTTTAGAATACTCACTAACTTTGCTTGCTGGAAATTCCCAGCTTTAACCTTTGTTTAAATAAAATATAATTAATAATAAACATAATTTTCTAGAAGGGTAAGGAGAGAGAAAATACCAGTCCTCAAATACTTGAAAGCCTGTCACAAGGAGGAATGTGTAGATTTCTTCTTCATAGCTCCTGAGGGTAAGACAAGAAATACTGGGTGGAAGCTTCACAGAAGGAGAGCCAAATTCAAAAGAAGGAATTTCCTGGCCACGAGAGCTCTGTGCAGAGAGCAGGGTGCCTCCTGGAGTTGTAGATGCGCAATAACTGGAAGTGTTCAAGCAAAGGCTGGACAGTCACTTGTCTGGGTTGGTGTGTTTCCTGCCCCAGAAAAGGGGTTGGACTAGCAGACATTTAAGGTACCTTTCAAACCTTATGATTCTCTGAATGTAACATTTTAACTCTTGCAACATACTTCAGACTGGGCAATATATTCTGCAACTGGAAGTCAAATGATCATTTATCAGTTTTGCATTCGAATATTGCAACATATGTTAACGCTAATTGCTATATAATCAATTTTGCATTTGAACACTGCAATGTATATTAAGGCTAATTGCTATATAGTATCTCCCCCAGCCCCTTCCCATTCTTAGATGTTTTCTAAAATCTAGAATTCAGATCAAACTGGCTAATGTTTGCATTCTGCAATAGCATATTCTAAAGAAGGGGGGAAGGAAGGAAGGAAGGAAGGAAGGGGAAAAAAAGAAAGAAGAGAAAAGGGAAGGAAAGGAAGGAAGGAAGGAAGGAAGGAAGGAAGGAAGGAAGGAAGGAAGGAAGGAAGGAAGGAAGGAAGGAAGGAAGGAGCTAGAGCTAACTTTATTAACATTATGATCCAATAACAGCAAAACTGAGACAGAATATAATACCAGCCTGGAAACTGTAATGCTAACAGTACATGGGACAAAGACATTAAATGCCCCATTTCAATCTGCATATAGAGGTGAGATGAGTTTTCATACTTAGATTTTCTGCCACTTGAACTACAGTTTGAAGGATCAGAATTTCATTGAGGAACGATGAGTATAGCCTTGTAATGTGCGTGCATGTGCATGTATGGGTGTATATATTATAGCATACCCTTGTCATTTTTGAAGGGATAATGGAGCACTCCATCTTACTGAAAGGTCTCTGTGGCTCATGTAACCTCCCCACCTTCAACTGCTGAAAAAATGAACAACATTTGTCAGCATTACTAATCCAGCTAACACAGAAAAATGAGTGGAGTCTTCTAGCTTGGTATGAAGGACTATTATGGGGAGTTTGAGTTTAGTAGTAATGGAATGTGAATAATGTTTACTAGCTGCAGTTGTACTTTACTGTTTGACAATAAAGAATGTAAAATTCAGAAGCTTTGAGGACTATTTGATTATAAATCTACTGTAGATCTGCAAAACAGGAAACAAAGAAGCACTGCAGACGTATAAGCCTCCAAAATATTTCTCATTGCTTGACTGCAGTTCTGTTCTCTGCCCTTGGTAGCTTGCTATGAAATGTTTCAATAGTAAAGTCTAGCATGTGAAGTGACATAGAAGCTGGGAAAACAGTTTCATTTAAAGAAACCACCACATCATATGCCCTTATCAGTAAATATGAACAGGCTTATCAGTTGCGCTAATATTCACAAGTCTAACTTCCTTCATGAGAACTTTTGAAGCTCTTCTGTAAAATGTTGGTAATTTCATAATTTACGGCTGCTTATGATGGATATACTGTATAAAAGCAATAGCACTTAGACTTATATACCGCTTCACGGTGCTTTGCAGCCCTCTCTAAATGGTTTACAGAGTCAGCCTATTGCCCCCAACAAACTGGGTCCTCATTTTACCCACCTCGGAAGGATGGAAGGCTGAGTCAACCTTGAGCCAGTCAGGATCGAACTGCCGAACTGCTGGCAATCAGCAGCAGAATTAGCCTGCAATACTGCATTCTAACCACTGCGCCACCACTATATATAATGTCTTTGGTTACTGTTTATCTCCTGTTCTGCCCTGGATCCAGAGCTCTTTAACATTTCCACAGATGACTTAACTGAGAGGATACCAGGGATGCTCAACAAATTTACAAATGACACAAAGTAGGGGAGGAAGGATTTATTGAGAAGACAGGCTCAAGATTCAGAAGGATTTTGATAGATGTGAACATCAGGCCCTATCTAACAAATTGCACTGGTCTACAGATTTTGGGAAATTATCGATCTCCAAGATAAAATGTGTTAATTCTACATATTTTGATTAGATGACTTGGGGTTAGGGTCAGGGGTGAAATGCTATCGGTTTGGCCCAGACCGGGCCAGAGGTGGGTTCCTGCTGGTTTGGACCGGTTCTTTAGAACCGGTAGCAGGAATTTCCCCACGCTCGCCAAACCGGCAGCGATGGCCGGCTGGACACGCCCCCGAACCGTCTCTCTCGGCGGTGCCATAGGCACCGCCATCTTGTTTTTTGCTTCTGCGCATGCGCAAAAGCTGGATTTTCAGCACTGCGCATGCACGCGCACATGCACGGCATGGCCATGTGGCGCACAACATGTACACGCCCACGTGGCGTGGGAGGAAGCGAACCGGCAGCGAGGTAAGTTAGAACCCACCCCTGGTCTGGGCATACTGGTACCGGTAGCAGCGGCAGCTGATGGTTCGCAGTGCGATGCTCCACCCACCCACCCACCCAGACGTTGCCATTTTCTTCTGTGCATGCGCAGAGGGTGAAAAAGTGCACGCTTCCGAACCGGTAGGGAAGGTAAGTAGATTTTACCTCTGGTTAGGGTTAAGATTAGGGTTAAAGGTGCTAGTTGGCTAAAGTTTTCAAGATATTTCACAATAAATATTTATACACAGGCGAGTATATTTGCCTACAAGGGAGGGGGATGTCTAATGATCATGATGCCTCATAACTTCTCGACAAAGTATGGTAGAACAATGAAAATGGTATCACATGGATGTGTATAAATTTATCTTCACTTTGAGAACACCAAGGCAGATGACTATGAAAAACATGTGGAAAATTTGCTTAGGTCCTATAATGCACTTGTTGTGGCCTGTCGGCCACTTGCCCCTCCAGCAGCCAAATCAGATGAGGAGGCGGCGTGGGAGTAAGGGCCAGCATCAAGGCAACCTGAGAGCAGGTGGAAGAGGGAATGGAGATGTCAGAGATAGAGATAGAGACAGAAGCAGAGCCTGGGCCATCAATCAGCCCTCAGATGGAGAGCCAACAGCCCCCAGGTCTGGAGGTGGCCGATGAGAAACAGGAGGAACAGCAGGGTCCACTGCCTGACGCGCGGATGTGCAGAAGGCAGAGGAGAGGAGAGCAGTGGAAATCTATGGGCTGATCCTTGGGAAGGAAGAGCCACCGCTGCTAGCGAAGCCCTACCCTAGCTCTGGGGATAAAAGGCAGGGGGCGGAGATGAATAGATGTGGCAGACAACTATTCATCTTCCAGCCGGATGGACTTGTTAGCCTGTGGTGAGAGAGAAAAGCGAACCGGCAGCGAGGTAAGTTAGAACCCACCCCTGGTCTGGGCATACTGGTACCGGTAGCAGCGGCAGCTGATGGTTCGCAGTGCGATGCTCCACCCACCCACCCACCCAGACGTTGCCATTTTCTTCTGTGCATGCGCAGAGGGTGAAAAAGTGCACGCTTCCGAACCGGTAGGGAAGGTAAGTAGATTTTACCTCTGGTTAGGGTTAAGATTAGGGTTA
>QLTV01003764.1:3482754-3495944 GCA_003457575.1 Thermophis baileyi | reverse complement strand
GAAAATACGACTTCAGCAACAGAGTGATCAATGCCTGGAATTCACTACCTGACTCTGTGGTTTCTTCCCCAAACCCAAAAAACTTTAACCTTAGACTGTCTACTGTCGACCTCACCCCATTCCTAAGAGGTCTGTAAGGGGCGTGCATAAGTGCACCAGCGTGCCTACCGTCCCTGTCCTACTGTCCTATTGTCCTCATCTATCTGTATTCACTTTGATTATGTTTATGTTTATACCTATACCTGCTATCTTGTACATGTTTGACAAACAAATAAATAAAAATAAATAAATAAATCATGAATGTAACATACAAATATAACACTGCCTTCCAATATTTTCTCACCGTATCAGTCCAATGAGATAGTCTGGACTGAAAATAACTTGACCTTCTGTAACTGAAGGTGGACTTAAACCTGGTTCTCCTTGCTCATATTCTAATGTCCGAATTACACCACACTGGCTCATTTTTTTTGGCACAGAGCAGTGAGCTTTTTTTTTAATTTTAGGAGGTATCCTGTATAAAGCTTGGCTCATTGTTTGGCTCATTCCAAACATTTTAGGATTACCCTGGATCTGCTGAGAATTTACTCATGCATTGGGCGGTAGGGAGCTGTTATTTGGCTACATAAACAATGCTGGAGTTTGGAAAAGAAGTACTGATTATCTTTTTTACTGCACCCCAAAGACATTCATAATTATAAACTCAATTTCAAACTGAAGCGAAGTGAGGTCACTATCACAAATTAGTCACCGGTATGAGGAAGTAGAAAGATGAAAATTGAACTTGTAAACTCTTGTTATAATCTCATGGCTGCCTTACTGGTAAATTGCTGATCCTTCCTTTTTTCCCCAGCTGGCTGCAGTTTCAAACACCACTGGCTCTTGCTAGTGTTATTCAAGCTTTTTGAAAGGTATCTCTATTTTCCGTAGTAAAAACCCATATATACTATATAGCACCATACATGAGGATTACACAGGTGTCTTTCTTCTAAGGCCTGCACTCAGTGAGAACCCCTTACTAATTTTATATTTAATGTTTACTCAGCAAGCCTGGAGGAACACTGTCCATGGGTTCGCGATGGGTCACCACGACTTTGCAACTAACAACAACAACAACAGCAAGTTAGATACTAGCATAACAAATCATACAAGCAATTCTCTGTTTTAATACAAGTGGTTGCTCCTTCAGGGTAAATATTGCATTAGGCAAAATTCAGAATTTTGACCTCAGGGGGGTGGGGGGGGCATGGCCAGGGGGGGCATTGCCAGCTCAACGTCACTCATGTCAGGGGCGCCTGTGATGGCCCAGGTGGGGCTGGGGGGATCCATTGTCTCCAGCACAGGAAGGCGAGACCAGGGAGATGGCCAAACCCTTGTCCTCCAGAGGACCCTCGCCATCCCTTTCAGGCCACACGGAAGACTCCTGGACGGCAGCACAGGCTATCCAGAGCACTAGGCAGTGGAGGGCAAGCTCCCAGGGCACTGGGACCCCATAGCCCAGCCCAGCCCCGCTTCCCCGAGGGGGTGCCCGGCTGCGCTTACCTCCTCCTCAAGGTGGCTGCTGCTGTGCTTTTTCTCCTTGGCCAGGTTGCTCATGGTGTGTGCGGGAGGGCAAAGTGTGTGGATCAGAGGGAGGCCCACTCCCTCTCCATGTGAGGAGACCTGGCTTTGTAACCAAAGCATCCGCAGTGATAGGATGGAAGACCATGAGGAGAGGTCAGGAGGAGGAGACAAGGAGATGGTGAAAGGACAGCAGGGCTGCTGGCGGCCAAGTGCTAAGGTATGACTCTCTCTCGCTCTCATTATAATCTCCTTCCTTCCTTCCTTCCTTCCTTCCTTCCTTCCTTCCTTCCTTCCTTCCTCCCTCCCTCCCTTTGTTTTCGGCTGCAATGGCCTCCTCCAGCACTCTGCCAACTAAAACAGCCGCCACCAGGTTGTAGATCAGTGCCCAGTCGGTCTGGGCCGGGCCGAGGCACCGCAGGCCGGTCCTTTGCTGTTTCCAGGATGGCCCCACAGGCCATATCTAAGCACCCTGTGGGCCGGATCCAGCCCGCAGGCCTTCATTTTGACACTCCTGCTCTAAAGGATGAGGTGCTCTTTCTCAGAACAGTCTGGGGAACACGAGAGAACACAGAGCGAAGAACAAGGTGGCCTCACATATCTTGAGCAGAATATTCCATGGTTTCCGGCATCAACACAGTTCTGT
The DNA here is from genome assembly GCA_003457575.1 of Thermophis baileyi. Classification (NCBI taxonomy): domain Eukaryota; kingdom Metazoa; phylum Chordata; class Lepidosauria; order Squamata; family Dipsadidae; genus Thermophis; species Thermophis baileyi. The sequence continues at coordinate 3,493,738 of QLTV01003764.1, read as the reverse complement.
TTTAGCCCAATTCTGAACAATGTATAAGTAAAATAGCCATTACTGTTCTCAAAAAATTGGATAAACTGTTGTTAATTTTTAACAGAACCTCCCCCTACGATCATAGCAACCCAGGTCTCTGACTGCTTCTAACAGTCACATGAATAATAATGTAAATGGTCTGGTATAGAGACAATGGCAAGAAATCACTCTCTGCCTCTAATGATTTCTGGGAAGAAATCATCCTAAATAAAGAGGATAGATCAGTTTTGTTCTGGTTAACTCTTAGACTAGAATTGACGTCAGTCTAGTTGCAGTAAAAAGGTGGCTTTGCATCAGGCACAGTTCTGATCTGCAAGGATACCTGAGCAGAATACCATTATTACCAGCAACAACATTTCTGCTTTTCCAGATTAGAAAAGCCTTGGGTTATATGCAAATGCTGAAAGCGTTTTCAGGAAGAAATGATGTGCAGTGTGTAATTGTATCTATGTCATTTTTAAACTCTCTTCACCCTGTTTGGAGAGCTATTTAAAATTCAGAAGCATGTAATGAGTGCTTACATGGCAAGAAGGCTCAGTATGAAATAATTGAAGCAGAATTGATTTACAGATAAATTTAGGCTTAATCGGTTTCATGACTTAACTACAGAGGTTAAATTAGTATCACCTGACTATAAAGTTAATATTGATTCTTTATAAATCATTCCTGATGTGAATTGGCCACTGTTCTACATATTCCCTTTAGATCAGGGGTGTCAAACTCAATTTCATTCAGGGCTGCATCAGGGTTGTGTTTGACCTCAGGGGGCCAGGTGGGCATGGCTGGGGTGAACGTGGCTGGGGTGGGCATGGCCAGCTCGATGTCACTCATGTCGGGTGTGCCTGTGGTGGCCCAGGCGGGCCTGCGGGGTTCCATTGTCTCCAGCGGAGGAAGGCAAGACCAGGGAGAGGGCCAAACCCTTGTCCTCCAGAGGAGCCTCGCTGTCCCTCTCAGGCCACGCAGAGGACCCCCGGACAGCGGCGCAGGCTGTCCAAAGCCCTAGGCAGTGGAGGGCAAGCGCCCAGCCCGTCCCTTGAACTCCCAGGGCAGCCGAGACCCCACAACCCAACTCAGCCCAGCCCTGCTTCCCCCAGGGGGTGCCCAGCTGCACTTACCTTCTCCTCGAGGCTGCTGCTGCTGCTGCTGCTGTGCTCACTCTCCTTGGCCAGGTTGCTCATGGTGTGTGCGGGAGGGCAAAGTTTGTGGGTTAGAGGGAGACCCACTCCCTCTCCATGTGAGGAGACCCGGCTTTGTAACGAAAGCATCCTCAGCGATAGGATGGGAGACCACCAGGAGAGGTCAGGAAGAGGAGACAAGGGGATGGTGAAAGGGCAGCAGGGCTGCTGGTGCCCAAGTGCTAAGGCAGGACTTCCCTCAGACCCTCCCTCCCTCTCATTATAATTTCCTTCCTTCCTTCCTTCCTTCCTTTCTTCCTTCCTGGACTCTTTTCTTCTTTTTCCTTCCCTCTGAATTTTCCTTTCTTTCTTCTTCCTTTCCCTCTTTCCTTCTTTTTCCATACTTTCAAATGCAAAAGGCATTTCTTGATGCCTCCTTGCCTTGTGATCAAATGTCACTTTTGCTAGTAGTTTGTTTTGCCAGCACTCTGCCAGTGAAAATGGAGCTTGGGAGGGCCGCTGCCACGGTCTCCTCCAGCACTCTGCCAGCGAAAACGGAGCTCAGCGTGGCCCTCCTGAGCTCTGTTTCCGGCAGCCACAGCCTCCTCCAACACTCTGCCAGCAAAAAATGGAGCTCAGGATGGCTGCGTGTGGCCCTCCTGAGCTCCATTTTTGCTGACCACGGCCTCCTCCAGTATGCTGCCAGCGAAAACGGAGCTTGGGATGGCCGTGTGCGGCCCTCCCAAGCTCCATTTCCGGCTGCCACGGCCTCCTCCAGCACACTGCCAGCTGCCACCAGGTTGTAGAGGCATCGTGGGCCAGTCCTTCTCTGTTTCCAGGGTGGCCCAGTGGGCCAGATCTAAGCACCCCGTGGACCGGATGCAGCCTGCAGGCCTTGAGTTTGACCCTCCTGTTTTAGATACTCAGACCTTTTTCTTTGATCATTTTCTCTAGGTCCATTGTATCATATCTATGTGAATGGTGTGGTGGCCTAGTGGTAAAGACACTTGCCTCCCACTCAGAAGGTTGAGAGTTCAATCCTAGGTAGTGACAGATATTTTTCTCCTAGGGCACAAAGAAAAAAATATCTGCTGCAAACTCCACATGGCATCAGGAAGGGCATCCGGCCAGTAAATGCTCAGCTCCATTCAGTCGTTCCGACTACCCCAAATTAAGAGATTATAGGTCGTAAAAAGGGAGATTTTTAAATTGTATCAGGTGTGTGCATGCATGTCTGGGTATGTGCATATAAATCCAAGAATGGCATTGCTAATAAATAATAACACTTCCTATGTCTGATGAACTGTGAGGATTTTTACATATTCATTCATCTAGTAATGAATTTAAAATCAATTAATCTTCATTCAATGATATTATGGAAAATGTATCTTTTCAAAACTATTTTCAAACTCCATCATTTTGAAACATTAATTTAATACCATGGGCAAAGGTGCTGGGAGAAGAGTAGAGTTGAAATTCAAATGCATAAACCAACCAAGCATATTTGAGTCTTGCTGTTCCAGAAGGAAAGAAGAAGGCATTGTAAAAGTATTTGCTTGTTGTTTAACTGTTTAAAGAAAATTTTTATTATTTTGAAATTAGAATACAAATGTGGCCGCAATCCAGTCCACAGGCACTTTAAATTTATTTCTTAGATTTAAATGTTTCTTAGGTTTTCCACTGGACTCTGAGCAGGGCAAACTCAGGGGCCCCATGTAGGCTTCATCAAGCTTTGGTGTGGGTTCTGAAACTTCTGAAATGCTCATTTTCACTTCAGCACACTTTTTACCATTTTAAATCACTTGGACTTTACCAGACTTAATTCCGGTTTGACTATACTCAACAATTATAGAAAAACAATTTAGCATAATAACTTTATTAAAAACTGTTGTAATAATACTGAAAATACTTCTGACTGTTGCTTTATTGTAGACTTTTTAAAAATTGAATGACAATAATCTCATTTGTACATATTTGGGGTGTGGAGGGGATGAAAATGCTTTCTAAATATTTTTATAAAGATCTCACAATACATCTAACGATGCATGCCAACTTACTTCAATAACCTGAAGCATATTATATTTTGTTCCAGACAGAAATGAGCTAACTATGAAGTAAGTACTTAGTGATTGGTGGAATCAGCTCACTTCCAGCAGTGAGTTGATATCCTAGAGAGGTTTCATAAAACCAAATATCTCTAGAACACTAATCGGTATTCCTCCCCCCCCCATTGCATCCATATGGAAAAGGGGAAGGAAGAGTCTAGCCTGCTGAGTCTCTTTGGTGGCTGTACCTTGATAATTATGCTGATTTAATAATAATAATTGTAACCATCCTAAGACCTTGAGAAGAATAAAATTCTCCAATAATAAAAAAATACAAATCCAAGCAGTTCTATCTGGTGGATTGTGTGTAAATAACAAAAGAGGAGGAGGAGGAGGGGAGGAGGAGGAGGAGGAGGAGGAGGAGGAGGAGGAGGAGGGGGAGGGGGAGGGGGGGGAGGAGAGGAGGCGGGGTGGCAGGGGGCAACCCTAAACTAGAAATATTCTATTGGTATGTATTGGTCTTAAGTGCTTAGACAGACAGACAGACAGACAGACAGACAGACAAACCTGCCATTTTTTTTATCCAAAAGGTAGGAGGAGGAGGAGGAGGAGGAGGAGGAGGAGGAGGAGGAGAAAAGTGACAGTACCCATCTTCTCCTTTGGAAATTGGGAAGATGCAATCTGATCACTGCAGGAGCGACCCTTCCAGCCTGTGATGTGCATGTTGCTGGCACCCAAAGTGAGTCTAATGATTGGTTGAGTGTCGTGCAGAGAGAGAAACCTCTAAATTGCAGTGCCCTACACACACATCAATAAAGCAAGGCTTTCAGACTTAAATGGATGAAGCTGGCAAATGTCTACATCTGCTCTGCATCAATTTATGTCATAAAATGTTCACAAATATATAAGTAAATGAATAAATTGACAGCACTCCAAAGCCAAGCTTTTTATTAGATGAGCTATACCAATAGGTTAAATACCAGAGCCTTTATCCAGACCTTATTCAATCCATATACAGCAGGAGCTTTGCCTGGGGATAAAACCAAAGGGCCCACAGAAGGATGATGCGCTGTTAAAGCTTACATTGTTAATCTCATTCATGTGCAAAACTACTAAGGGCAACATCCAGAGAATAAACATATTTATGTTTCAGATGTACTGATCTTCTGTAATTATATATTGAAATGTAGGTGTACAGTCCATCCTAACTTAAGAACATTTGAATCTCATCATTTCAAACATAAGAAGAGTTATCGCGTGAATGTGATGTGAGCATTATTTCAGTGGGGGTATGGAGCTGTTGCTTAACTCTGTAACAATTAAGACATATGAGTGTCAAACATTCAGTGGTGTGACATTTGAGACTTCTGGGACACAAAAAGACCAAAGGCACAGGTTGTTCACACCTGATAGAAAATACTTGTGCTGCCATTAATGTTTTTTCTTTTTTTTTGCCTAAAGCAGTGTTTCTCAGACTTGGTAAGTTTAAGACATGTGGACTTAAAACTTCCAGAATTCCCCAGCCAGCATGGGACCTGAGGAATACAGACACGGCAAAAGAGATGTGGAGAAGAAGGGAGGAAAAAGCAAATATAAGAGTCGGTTTTCAATCATGCTATTTTCATCTTACATAACTAGCTGAAAGAAAAAAAGGAAGAAAAGAAAAAGAAAACCTCAGATGCTTGTTAGGAGACGGCTGGGAAGGACCCAAAGCAGCAGCTCTTGCTGGAAATGGAATAGATTGCTGTGTCTCTTCTTCGGAATGACTGATGCCTGGTTTTCTTATTTTTAATATTCATCAGGTGTTCGTTAAAAAGAAAATCTTTGCAACCATCTAGTTTGTTTTTGGAAGACAGGGAAGTTTGGGAAAGAAAAAGTTTTCTTCAAAGACAATTCAACATAGCCCATGCTGTGCAGTGTAAAGATGGCGCCCTCTGATGCATTCTCTTTCCAAGAAAATTGTAATGGAACAGGAGCTGCCAGCAATAGCTGCATAAAGGCTCACTTTGCATACTGAAAAGCCCCAATATTATGTACAATGGCAAAATCTAAGTTATCACTACATTCGAGCATATTGAAAGCGATTCCTCCTCACACAAGGCCCTGCAAAATTACAGTGTGGCAAATTACTACTCTGTTGCTTTTCCTCCTCATGTTCTTATACGATTGTAATTCTGAATAAAAAACTCTTTTATATTCAAATGCATTTTAGGGCCAGACTTTCTCTCTCAACTTGCCTGGACTCAAATCCTTCATGTAACTTTAAGCATTCCTCCCCCCCACCCCTCTGTCAATAGTTTTTTTTTAATTCAAAGATAAAAAGTGTGTGTTATTGTGCCTTTCTTCTCCATCAGGGGTCCAAAAAGCTTTTGGGCTGATTGTTATACTTGGGATGTGAAAGCATTTTAATGGGCATTCTCACTGAGGGGAAAGCCCGCAAAGGGCCAGGCAAGACACATACAAAAATGGCATTTACCAAAAGTCCCTATTATCTCTTTGGCTTCCGGAAGGTACTATTAGCTTATTTCTGCTTTTTTCTTCTGGAGAGTAGGGCACATTTCTATGTTATTTTATTTTCTACCATATTACCAAGAACCTAAGAGCATAGCCCAGCAGCAGTTTCAGAAATACTTATTATACGCTTTGTTTAGCAACATGCTTGATTCCCATTTAATTTATTTTTAATTAAAAGAATCTGAAAATTATAAAATAAAATCAGTTGAGACAAAGACCTGGATGGATACTGAGGGAGGTATCTGCAGGCTTTATATACTGTAGCTATTGGTCATTGTAGTATTATAATTTTTAGATAACAAATAATAATAATAATAATAATAATAATAATAATACCTTTGACACTATCACACAACAACAGGTCCTTAGGAAGGACTTGATAGATGGATTAAAAATGTCAAATCCAGTCTAAACATCTGGCTGACTATGCAATCAACCATAATAATATCTAAAGTACCGATAATAGTAAAGTATTTTAATGACTGAAACTTAACGTTTTTCCAGGAAACGTATCCTCAGATGATACTTTTCTAATATTCGCTCCTACAATTGCCTCTTTTTAAGGAAACATTGACTAATCCTGGATAGTACATTCATCAACTTCCAAGAATTAAAACTAGCTTCTTTTCAAATAAGCTCGCAACCTTTTTTCCTTCTTGTTGTTTTGAAATATAATTGTCATGTTTCATGTTGATTATATACTGCAGTGAATATTCAAAGTGAATCATACAGGAAAGGAGCTGGAAGCAAAAGGAAATGCATATGAAATCCTATATCAGTGGTTCTCAACCTTTCTAATGCCGCGACCCCCCTTTCTAATGCCACGACCCCCCCCGCCGCCGCCGCGACCCCCTCCCCGCGCGGGATGAGGTGACAAAGGGGGCATGGCACCAGGGGCGAAATGCTCCGGGTTCAGGCTTGCCTGCAGGTCGCCGGCCAGCTGATAGCAACGGAAGCGGGAGACTTCGCCCGGACGCCGCCATTTGGGTTCTTTTACCCTCTGCGCATGCGCAAAGCGTTCTGCGCATGCGCAGAGGGTAAAAGAACCCAAATGGCAGCGTCTGGGCGGGTTGGCAAAGTCTCCCGCTTCTGTAGCTACCGGCTGTCTGGCGACCCACAGGCACGGCCGAACCGGGAGCATTTCACCCCTGCAAGTGACGGTGGCACCAAGATGGCGGGCTAATGCGCGCGGCGACCCCTGTGAAATGGTCGTTCAACCCCCAAAGGGGTCGCAACCCACAGGTTGAGAACCGCTGTCCTATATGAATACACTTGTAGGTTCGGTTCTGATAACATGTGTGACATATTTAAAATGATTAATATTTGTCAGAGTTTTAATTGTAACAAGTAATACTTTACATCTCAAGGAAACATATAATGTAAGGTTCATACCTGTGGGCTGACATACTATGTCGCTTTTAGTTAATGTTATTTAGTGTAGAACAAAAACTGAATGTGTGCTTACAACTTAATGCTCCCTCCCCTTTCTTCCCAGGTCTTTCTTCATAGGATCTGAGAGGTAAGAAAATTAAATTAGTCTCCATTAATTAGGCTGTCCAGAAAGAATAATTTTTGTGTATTTTCAATTTATGCTTGGTTGTAAAATGTAAAATCCAGGGCAAAATATTCTGACTACAGTCCAAGGAAATATGGAGCTAATTTGTAATAGCCAATAGGACTTTTGACATGCTGGCTTAAATGTCGAATATTAAATGTTCTTGAACCTAAGAAAAATCTAGAAATAAATTTGATGTATCATTAAGATCAGCTGTTCCAAGAAAAATAAAAACATTAAGCATCCAGCTGTAAAGCTTTATCCAATTACATCTACTCTTTAAAAAAAAAAATCTTGTGCAACACAATGTTCAGTTTCCGTGGCTCTTTGAACTTGGCTAGTTATAGTTTGAGCCAGTTTGGTGTAGTACTTTGAAATTAAGAGACTGTGAGTTCTAGTCCTGCTTTGGACACAAAGCCATCTAGGTGACCTTGGGCCAGTCACTTTCTCTCAGCCCTAGGAAGGAGGCAATGGCAAACCTCTTCTGAAAAACCTTGCCAAGAAAGCTGCAGGGACTTGTGTGTGTGTGTGTGTGTGTGTGTGTGTGCGCGTGCATGTGTTGTTGGTGTGTGTGTGTGTGTGTGTAATAAATATATATATATATATATATAGATAGATAGATAGATAGATAAATAGATATAGATAGATATAGATAGATATAGATAGATATATATATACATTCAGATGGTAGAATTCTCTGAGAATTGGACAGATTGAAGTGAAGATACATACCTACACACGCACGCGCACACACACATATATCTACAAACACACAACACACACACACATATTTTCTTCACTTCAATTTGTTCAATTCTCAGAGAATTCTACCATCTGAATGTGTATGACCTAAATGGCCCCTCTAGTGCTTTTAGCCTATGATATTTTTCAATAGAACTGAAAGGTAACTAATAGAGTTATGTCTCAAAGTGCATACATATCAATACACCAGGAAACATAGCAACACAGCATGAAACTAACTTCTTTACTTCATCAATGATGGTTGTTGTGGGTGCAGAGGTGGGCTTCACATAATTTAACAACCGGTTCGCCAAGAATCAAAAATGTGAGCACACGCCTTGCGCACATGTGCGCTGCATCAAAAAACATGGCAATTCACTCACACGCTACATCAGTGCATGCGTGCGGCGTCAAAAAACACAGCGATATAGGATGGGATGGCGCCCGGGTGGGCCCACCCGCAGGTCACCACTGCCGGTTCGCCCGAACCAGTCCGAACCGGCTGAATCTCACCTCTGCGTGGGTGACAACTCAATAAAGGGAAAAAGGCACAGAAGAGATAAAGGAAAATAATGCATTATATCAAGTAAAGAAATAGAACAGAGAAGTGAGATAGAATAGTGGAGAAAAAAAGAGTAACACAGAGAGGGGAAGGGAATACGTTAAAAGGTTGAAGTCATGATAGTTGAGAAAAAGGAGAAAAGTCAGTTTTGTCTGATCAGTTTAGCAGGCACAATTACTCTTTTTTAGTCTACAAAATGATGGATATGTTCTGCAAATGATTCTGGCAAGTTGACCAACCAGATTTTTTTTTTATCTCAGCAGAATGAAGACAGCTTTTCTTGCTCCACATGAAGCAACATTAGTTTATTGAAGAGAAAGGATTGTTAGAGCACATAGACATTAGAAAAGTTATAAAAAATTTCTCATTCGCTGTTTAAAATTCTATTTGGCAGGTAACTGGTAAACCATCACTCGGTCTCAGAAGAAAGTTTGAAATCTGGGCCAACACTTAAATACTTTTTGGAAATAAAAAGATAACCAATTGCCTTTAATAAACCATATTACAGAGTGGTATTCTTTCATGATGAATGTCTAGATAATTTAGCCTGTTTGCTGACTACATGTGTTTTACCACGTATTGTCTGGGCATTAAGATTAAGAACAGATCAGTTCTGTTCCATGCTGTCCCTCTTTGCAATGAAAAATGTAATTGCTTGTTCTTCACAGCTCTTCTGTTCCTGGTGCCTTAATCTGTCCTGGTATCTTTCTACACTGTGCTACTACTCCCCAGTGCCTAATCGCAATATATCTACCAATTTATATTCACTCCCAGCATTCCACTCCAACACTCCCAGCGTTCCAGTAACATTTGCTTTTATCCTGCTGTGTATTTTAAACCTGTTTCCCCACTTATTTTTTTTTTCTTGACAACACGCTAATCTCTTTAGGAACTCTTTCTAGGACCTACCCATGATTTCTCAGTCACTCCCCCGGTATTATAATGGAGGGGTCCCCAACCCCCCGGGCTGCGGACCATCACCAATCTGCAGTGCACCAGAAACAAGGCCATGCAAAAGTCCCATCTGCACATGTGTGGGATGCAGGAAGCGTGCAAAACCACACACACACACACACGGTCCACGGAAAAACCTCTCTCCATTGAATTGGTGCCTGGCGCCAAACAGGTTGGGGGCACTGTAATAATGTGGGTCTTGTTCACTATGGTTTGTTGAATAAACCATAGCAGCGGTGTTCTCACATGTAGCTAACCCACCCACTATGGCTTAAATCACAAATTAAGCTGAAATCAAACAGATAACATAATGTTTTATTGTAATACGTAAATCCAGCCTATCTCTATGGCTCATTTGCAACACACACACACACACACACACACACACACACACACACGCACGCAGATAAAAGTGATAAAGTGATAAAGCATTGGACTTGTGCCCAGCTCTCTTGACTGTCTGCAGCTTAGCTCACCAAAACGTTCTAGAAAATACTGTAAGAGTGTTAAGATGCAGTATAGATAGTGTGGGAGAAATATTGAATTTATGCTTGGAGCTTTATTGGCACCCCAACTCTCCAGACGTATTAGACAGGCTAGTGCACTGAATAGCGTCTCAGTGCCATACTTTCTGTGGTCCTGCTGTGTCTTTCCTCTTCCTCATTATTTCTTCCAGAGCACTACCATGTGCAGTGAAAACAATTGTCCTTTGAACAGTAAATGTCTATGGAGATTCTCAATCCTCCAGGTCATGGTTGTTCCAAAGGTGGTTTTTTTTTTCCAAGAGGCAACTGGACTTTCTGGTACCAGAAAGTCCAGTTGCCTCTTGAAAAAAAAACTTTGGTACAACCATGACCTGGATGATTGATAATCTCCATAGAATTCCATCTAGGTTTCAGCAAAAATATATCTTGTTCAGATTCATATGCAGTACAGGTAGACCTCGAGGTACAACCACAATTGAACCCCCAAATTCCATTGCTATGCAAAACAGTTGTTAAATGAGTTCTGCACCATTGTGTGACCTTTCTTGCCACAGTTGTTAAATGAATCACTGCAGTTGTTAAGTAAATAGCATGCTTTTAAAATGAATCTGGGTTCTCCGTTGACTTGGCTCGTCAGAAGGTCACAAAAGGTGATCACATCACCCCAGTATACTTCAACCGTCATAAATATGAGTCAGTTGTCAAATGTCTGAATTTTAATCGTGACCGTGGGGATGCCGCAATTGTCATAAGTGTGGAATACGGTCATAAGTCACTCTTTTCAGTGACATAGTAACTTTGAATGGTCATTAAAAAAAACTTGTAAGTCGAGGATTACCTGTATTGGATGGGCAAATTCAGCTTAGAGAAAAGAGTCTCAACAGTAACAGGGACCCAAGCCATAAAAGACATTATAGGTAATAGCTAGTAACCAGCACTTTGATTGTACCTGGAACCATTGGTTAGCTAGTGAAGTGACCAAATAATAGCAA
>QLTV01003764.1:3395239-3445243 GCA_003457575.1 Thermophis baileyi | reverse complement strand
CCCAGGTTGGCTCTCCTCCCCCAAGAGAGATTCTGCAGTCCCCCCTGGGTAACAACGGGACTGCTGCACCGCCTGTGTGAAGCGGTCCTGACAGGGAATCTGCTGGGAAGAAGATGGGATACTTTCACTGTGCCCAGTAGATGGCATATGTTGGCGTTGCCAAGCAGCCTGAATACCTTTGGAAATGGCTTCAGAAATAAAGTCCTTCACCTTGGCAGGAATATATGATTCCTCATCCTCATCCTCCTCATCCTCATCCCTGGTGCGAATGCCAGCTGCTGCTGGCGTATAAGTGGCCTCAGGAGGGCCCCTGACAGGGATGGTATGCTCCTGCCATCTCAAAGGAGCAGAACAGGCAAATGGGTCTTCAAAAGACTCATTGATAGGGAGCAATGCTGGAGAAGTTGTGAGCTCAGCAGCTCCCTCTGCTGTTTGAGGAGCTAAATTAACAGTGGAGACAGGGCGGGAAAAAACTGCCTCTGATTGGCAGTTAACTGACAGCTCTGAGGCTTGTACTTTTTCAGCTCTGAAGATCTGTTTCTCAATTGCCCTGAGCCTCCTCTCCTCGAGCTTTTGCTCTGATTTAGAGCCTTGCCCTTTGGAAACTTTCTCCCCAGCCTGTCTTTTCCCTTTGCTTTTGGTAGAGCTGCCAGGCCCCTCGGGCACTTTTCCCGATCCTCCCAGTTGGGAGGAACTGTGACGGGCCGCCATTTTGAGGCTGTAGGGAGAGGTGACAGTTGGCAGCTAGGTAAATTGCCTGAGGCAAAAAAGCGGGTCAATCTCCGACAGTGAAGGACGACCCGAAGCGGCAGCTCCGATAAAAAACCGGATGGCCAGTTAAAATGAATAAATGCCTCTCTCCCACTATTTAAGGGGAAATAAACGGGCGGCGACTGGGGCGGACCCAGGGGAGCCTGCTCCGTTGATCCTTTACTGTAGGAAAACTGTCACACTTCGGGCGGCGGCTGGGACGGACCCAGGGAAGCCAGCTCCGATCGTAATTAGCTCCCTGAGATAGGCGAGGCTGGAGCAGCACCAAGGGCTCGCTGAGAGAAGCGAAGCGATCGGCTGGGCTTTAAAAAACGGCTGCTACGCGGGCGGCGGCTGGGGCGGACCCAGGGTAGCCTGCTCCTATGCCAAAACCGGCTTTCAAGATCCCAATGCCGATTTTTAAAATTTTTTTCCGAAGAACACGAAGCCAAGGCAAGCCGGCTTGCGCCCGCCGGCAAAAGGCGCCAAATTCAAACCTGTACGATGTCCTGAGGTTGCAAGACAAATTCAAATGGAAATGACTCGTTTTCTGCCTAGAGGTGTTCAGCCACTAAGCGAAGCGTGTCTCTCTGGCGAGGACTGAGTCGATAACTGGAGTCAGTGACAGAGGCGACGCCAGAGAGAGAGGAGATGGAGGCGTGGCTAAAAAATTATGACTCAGTCTCCAGGCAGAAGGACGAAGTCACAACCCATTCCTGGACTATCCTGCAACCTCACTGGAGAATATCAATTTTCTCTCTAAAGAAACAATCTATCTCTGGGGAATCTTTTCCAATAATCCTTGCAGACTGCAGGGAAGGGTCAGATAGTTCTTACAATAGATCTAAAGGATCTCTTGAACAGGAACTTTGAAATTAGCCTGACAATCACATTCTGGACTTAGGAATGCAAGTTTCCTATGCTTGATTTAAATTTATGTGCCGCAGATTTTTTAAAAATGGAGACAAAGATAGAGTCCCTTAATATCATAATGTGTAAATATCAAAGGACCAAGAAACTTTCTGAAATCAGTCAACTGCATGAGAGCAAAACCAATTAAAAACATCTCCCTGAATGTTATTTTTTTCAGTAACAGAAATATCTACTTATATAATACATACTTATTAACTTACTAGTATTATTTTACTGTATTCAAAACTACTACAGCTCCACTGCAAGCAAAAATAACAGTAAAGACAGATACATGTAGGCTTTTCAGGGGCATTATTTATGTATAAACTAATATTAAACTGAACATGTACACACATATATGCATTTAAAACATGAACTAAAACTTTTTCAGTATGAAATGTCTGGAATCTTGAAGAAGAGATTAACACTAATATTATTTGCTGCAAAAAGAGTGTAGGCTTCTACTGAGGTATCTGATATATTGCATATCCTAAGGTTGATATAATGTAGCTTTTCATTGGTTGTGATGTTTGGGACAGATGGTAAGCAGTATTTAGAGTCCAACACCAGATATAAGGTCACAGATTTCCCACCCCTCTTTAATCTATAGCAGTGATGGCGAACCTATGGCAAGCGTGCCACAGGTGGCACGCGGAGCCATATCTGAGGGCACACAAGGCGTTGCCCTATGTCAGCTCCATCAGCTGATTTTCGGCCTTCCAGAGGACGGGGGGGGGAGGTCGTTTCCGAACTTCCGGTTGGGCTGTTGGGTCTGTTTTTCGCCATCCACAGGCTCCGGAGGCTTCAGTGAGCCCTGCACGCATGCGCGGGAGGGGAGCGGGTGTGTGTGTGCGCGCATGCGTGGGGGGGAGGGCATTGCATTTTGGGTGTGGGCACGCGCGCCCTTTTGGCACCCGAGCAAAAAAAAAAGGTTCACCATCACTGGTTTATAGTCAGCATGGGGAATTCTGGGAGTTTAAGTCCACACATTTTATCATAACTGAGGTTGAGAATAGGTGTATAACAGTAATTTGCAACCTGTGGTTTGTGGATTGCATGAGACTCTGAAAGACTTCTCTGTAGCTTTGAACATTGTTTCCCATGTTCCTTTAATGGTCACTGCCTTAATTATGCTGGGGAATAGGCTGTGCAAGGAGACCTTCACCACACTTTAATTAGACTCTTCATGGTCCAGCAAGCAGCTATTTGGTGGGCTGCCAAGAATTCAGTTGTGTTGAAGATGGGCAAGGAAAGTCATCTCAAAATAATCTTTATCAATGTTGATGGTGGAGAGAATGAAATGCAGTAAGAAATACTGTCCCTTTCACTTAATAATTTTGATCTTTTCCTAGATGTCTGTTATAAACCATGGTGACAAAGAATGATGGACTATGCATTGTGATAGTGTAACATAAAAATTGGTCTTTGCATTTGTGTTTGTATCTGGATGTGGTATGCAACATCACATATATCATAGAGCTTTAAGTTTTGAAAACAATTAAAGTTTTTTTCACCTATATATGTGTTGTTGTTTTTTTGTTTTTTTGTTTTTTGGTTCCTTTGTGTCAGCACAGACTCCTGGTAACTGCCTGAACAAGTCCCTGCAGTTTCTTGGCATGATTTTTCGAAAGTGGGTTGCTTTTGTTTGCTACTGAGGGTGGAAAGAGAATGACTGGCCAATGTTATCCAATGGGCTTTATGTCTAAAGCAAGACCAGAACTCATGATCTCCCGGTTTCTAGCCTGTTACATTGACTATTACACCAAATTGGGTCTCTGCCTATGAAAATAGTAATAGGGGAAAAAATCAGGTTCAGCTACCTATAGAATAGAAGAAGCCATTTTAATTTTGCTTCCCCAGTGTACTCTATACAGAAGAGGCACAATGTCTGCATATGTGGTCCCCCAACCATCACCAACTGCATGTGTATTTTAAGGCCAAAAATGTTCCTGCTCCGATGTATCCTAAATGGCCAAGAAAAATATGTGACTTGTTAGAATTCTTCAAAGAGTTAAAACGCTTTCTACACATATAAAATCACTGTAAAGTTTAGACATTATTTAACATTCTTGAATGTTCTGAGTTATTCTATTCCAAAAAGCACCAACCAGGAACATTTAAAACAAACCATTTATTTTAAACTGAACGGTTATTTTTAACAGTTACATAAATTACACAGAATGACTAAGTCGATGGTTTCACGAGGGGAGAAAAATCAAAATTTTAAGCAGGGAAAATATCACAACAGGTAAAAAGAAAGAAAATCGCCAAAGCATTCAAATAAGGCCATAATTCTTTAATTAAAAAAAAAAACAATAAAATTCCCCCAAGATCCATATTCCCTTTTCTTTCAGTATTCCAGTGCTGCTAAAACTACAAGTCCTGTACAGATGTAATCAAGGCAGTGGTTACAAGGGTGTAAATCCTTCAAGTTCATCTCATATTCCAAGTCCATTGAAATGTTGGGATTGCAGTGCCGGATGGATGAACACCCTTTTTTTCCAAGTTTTTCAGCATTAGCAATGTAATATAATAAAGCTTATTAGTACATGCAGTTGCCCTTGAAACTTCAGACTTAATTGCCTTCATAACTTAAAATTCACAAAGTGCACAGTTAAATGCCAGAAAATGTAGTCTGCTACTCTATCAACAGCTGCCCATGCTTAATACTTAATGGTCTACTGGAGCAAAATGATGCTCTTTTTAAAGAACTGTCTCACTGTAAAACATTTAGTTCCAAAGATGTGCCAACATTTTTTGAAATAAAAAGTAGAAAAACATAGATTATATAAAGAAAATACAAAAACACTAGAAATGACCAAACATTTTCAAAGAACAAGCACCACAATGGACACTAGCATTCAGTTTTGTAGCATATAATCATTTTACTCCAACCAGTCAACTTCATCAAATTCTGAATCATCTTCTGAATCACTGTATTCCACAGCAATGCGGCGAGACAAAATGGTGGCAACGTCATTTTCAACACGCTCATGTTTAGCTTCTTGTTCACGTTGTTCTTCAACCTTACGCAACTGAATACCTAGAATATCACCAAAAAATTATAAATAACTAACATGTATTTGTATCAATATTAGGCATAGCAACATGGACTAATTTCCTTTCCATAAGAATCTTTAATTAACAGCATGCACTTTTATCGCTTACTTAGGAGTACCTAATTTTTCCGGTTCAGGTAGTACAACTCAGAAGTCTGAGAAGGCATCATAGGCACTTTCAACAAATGGCTACCAATGAGAAAATCTCAGTCATAAAACACATGTTTACTAGAAGACAAACTTTTGAAAACTGATCCTGTCATTGCCTCTAGTTTACCAAGATGCACTCTATTACTTCACCTTACCTTTCTCTTTTTTCTTAACAACAACAAAAAAAGACAAAGATGGCAACTTCCGAACAACTGAGCCATTCATACAGTCGTTTTCTACAAATGCCTCTGGACAGTGCAGTCCTCAAAAGCATTCTTGGAAATAGGTATTTTTTTTTAGGCTGTCAAATAATTTTACATATTATCCAGCCTCTTGAGGGTGACCAAAACCATCTGTTATCTAAGGGGTCCCCAACTTTTCAGCTTGTGTCAGCAGGCTTATGTGTAATTTTGGCATCATATTGTAAGTCCTCTAAAACAAAAATGCCTGTCAGGGTTGGTATGGATGATCACAAAGCATTTGCTAGAAGAAAATTGGGTACAATTGTTCTTTATTATCCTTTTGGCTTCTTAGGATGTTCTCTAAACACTTCAACTATTCCTGTTTTTCTGAGTTGTTGGGCACACTCCCAAAGAAAATACTGAGTTTCAGCCCCTCAATATTTTATTTTCTGAGTCTGCCTCAAAGGTGCAACAGAGGTACTGTTCATAGTGCAGAAATGCCTGAGGCTGGTGCTGTGCTTTGCTTTGCAACATGCTAGCTTCCAAAATCTATCTATTTATTTTAAATGGAAAGAATAAAAATAACCAGATCCAACTGAGCGAAGCATCGAGCTGGAGAGGGAACCAGCCTCAGGCGCTATGTTGTATACCTTGTACCATTAGGCATCTTGTTTGGGACATACAAGCTAGTTTAATAAAGAAAGGAGGGGAAATTAAGAAGGGAAATTCTTCAGTTATTCTTTAACTAAGGACAGAAATAAGATTATTCAGTAATAACCTTTCTTCATAAACTTTAAAGTAGAATATTCATACTTTCAATTAAGAATACACCAATTGATTATTAATGTAAACTGTTGATATACAAAATGTTCCAAGGTCTGGCTACTGCTGATTAAAAGTGAATTCACAGTAGCATGGGAAGCAAATTACAGTGAAGTGGTTAGATAAAGTAAGATAATGGATATAGATTATTTTTATAGAAATTTAATAAGAAAAGATATTCAGTAGCTTCTTTGATAAATAGTCACTTCTTTCCTGTAAAATTTACTGAAAAAATGCTATATAAATTATAGCCTTAGAACAGACTCAAACTTTCTGGTTCTTTCAAAACCAAGAATATACCATGTTTATCAGAATAAACCAATTCTGACCAAGGCTCCTGAATTTCAAATAGTCTAAAACAGAAATCAGAATATACTTTTATCTAGTTGTCCACTCTTTATCTCCCAATTATTTAAGTTAATAAAAATTAAGTTACTTGTGCTAATAATTTCAACCAAATAGCAAAGCACAGTAATATAAATTTTTTAAAACTTGTGAACAACAGAAAGAAAAATTGGAGAGCAGTTGTTTGGTATGTTAGAAAATGCATCAATTATATACTGATTTTTGTTTTTATTATAACCAAATACTATAAAATACGCTTGTGGGACACTTTCACAGATTATGTTCTCAACATTGTACTGTGTGGACACCATGTTAGCTAACATTTATGTACAGCTGTTATAAACTCCATCGAAGGATAAATGACTATCTAGCATCAAGTGAAGGTGTTTTTTTTTAAATCCATATAGCAATTTGCTTAAGATGACATGCTTACTCTATGTTAAGTATGCATACTTTAAAAAAAAAACATTAAATCTGCAAAAAGAATATTTTGCTTCATCAAGTGTGCAGCCCTGCTAATGGATCCACAGATAGCTAGTACCTTTTCGTATTGCTTCAAGGAGGACACTTCTGGCATCACTGATGACGGGTAGTGTTGATGGGTGCCGTTTGGGTTCAGGAACAGGAGTGACTTGGGATGGTGGGGATGGAGGCATTATGGGAAGGTGAGGGCCTGGGACAGTAGAGCTGGGCGGGTGAGAAAGAGTCGAAACTGGTGATGAGGGACGAACACCAGGAGGGGGCAGTGGAGGAGGTGGAGGAGGCGGAGGGAGCCCTTGAATTTCACTTGGCGGAACTGGAATGGGTTCGCAGACTTGGGCAATTCTTGTGATGGGAGGAGAGGGTTGCGCTAAAGGAGGTGCTATGGGGGGTGGAGCTGGATGAAGAACTCCGGGAGCAATCTGTAGTGGTGCAGGGGGTGGAGGGACAGCTGGAGGTTGTAAAGCAGTGGTGGGAGGAGGGGGAGGGGGTGGCACTGGAGGGGGAGGTGTGGAAGTCATTGCAGATCTTAATGAAGAAGTAGATAGAGCAGACGGAAGAGGGGGAGGAGGCGGGGGAGGAGTGGGACTCACAAAGACTTGAGTTCTGCCAGCAGCAGGTGACTGAGGGCGATTTTCTGTCAAAGCTGCAGTAGAGCTGGGATAAAAAAAAATACTGAAAATGAGTACAACTAGAAGAATGGAAATTAGTTGTAGTCACATTCTAAGTATTAATAATAATTTCAGAACATGCAAATATTTTGAATGTGCAATCGGTCATATCTAACACATATGTTTTCATATCTAACACATATTGTTTACCATTTTATTTCTGAAATTGTATTACAGCTATATTGCTAATTTTAAAATAAACAATAATTTATTTGTAATTTTTTCCTGAGTTGTCACATAATTAGTTTGATTGGCAATATGAAATTTAATAAAGAAAAACATGTGAAAACGAAAGTAGAGTTCAATCAGTATAACTATTATAGCGCTAAAAAGACAAATCTGTCAAAGTAGAGAACATTTCGTTACAATAATTAAATAACTGACAATGCATTGCTTAACATGATGATAAAATGTATTAAAATGTTTAAGAGTCCGGATGATGAATGCCCAGCATTAAGAATAAATTATTACAAGGGAGGCAAGCTTCTCTTTTGAGAGTACTCCACAAAAGGAGTGTGAAACACTCTCCTTCCTCCTTATGGCAACACTCTGCACTTCAGAGTGAAGTAGAATTTGGAGTGGAATTCTGTAGATTTTACAGCATGTGTAAAAAATGGCCGCCCAACATTATTTTTGCAGGCCCCAAGAGCTTCCTCCCAGAGATGGGTCCAAAAACATTGGCCCTCATTCTTGCATTTTTAAAGAATTGTACAGGGTTTGAAGTGTACCTAGAGACATCATTATCACTGGAGATCAAGCAATCTTATTTATTTATTGCTAGTTTTATATAATAACATCTTTCCTCCAGGAACTGAAGAAAATGTACATAACACTACAATAACCCTTTCCTCTATATTTTCCCAAAAGCTGAAAGATAGCGATGGCTCAAAGTCAGCCAGTGAATTTCATGACTGGGGATAGTGTTGAATCTAAATCGTTTCTATCTTAGTCTGATGCCTTGACTATGCCTAACACCGGTTACCGGTTGGTAACAATCTATATTTTCAGTTGGTATGCCATCAGGGCTGACTAACAATTTAGATTTGAAAAATAAAAGGACACATGGACATGTCACTCCTCAGCAATTGTTTAAAAAGGCTGCCATTTTTCTTTGGCCTGGGCAACAACTGAGCAATCCCAGGAAAAGGTGAGTCTAATTTAAGGAGATGTTGACAATTGAAGTCTGCTACCTATGCGTGGACCAAACCACTTTTACCTTTAGAGTCTGGATCACCGCACAATTCTAGTAGGTATGTCTTTTCTTGGGCAGGATAACCTATTGAAAGGGATTTACATAATGGTAGCAAATTGTTCCAATTACTATGGTAAGCTCTGCAGGTAGTCCTTGTTTAGTTACAATAGGAATTGGCAACTTGGCTGTGATATGAAGTGGTCCCTAAATGAAATTGTGACTGCTTACAATCTTGATTCAGCTTTCCTTTGCTTACAGACCTGCAAAGGACATAAATGCAAAGATTGGTTGCAAAGTTACTTCTTCATCACCACTGTAATTGCTAACAGTTCCTATATGAGGCAGTACACTGTAGCTAAACAAGGACTACATGCATGTGAATTTCAGTTTTTTCCTCCTCTTTTTAGTTTTAAGCTGAATATGTCACTTTCTAGAGTTTTATATTATTTTAGTATTTCCATTTTGATGGCTATAGGTGTTGAACTGGCTCATAAATAACGGCAATAAATCTAGTTATTGAATAAATGCATGGGAAAATCTCTAAGAACAAAGCGTATTAAAGAGCATCAAAGTACTCAGACTTATCAAACAGAGAATAGGTATTTCATGGATTTTTGTTCCTGTAAAGTTTTCTTACTTGCTTACTTATTTATTTTGTACCTACAACTTACAGTCTGTCAGTGTCAGCTATTGCCAAGGCTCTCTGACCTTTCATTTTAAGTGCTTCTTACCTAACGCAGGGTGGAATGGGTTTCACATCTCCTCCTCCATGCATTGGTGGGGGCGGGGGAGGTTCATGTGGTCTTACTAAAACACGCTCTTCTGCCCTATTAAGAAGTTCGTTCATTTGGCTGTATGGTAACGCGGAAAGAGAATAGGGTCCATCCATGTGTTCCACATATGCCTGCGGTCTGAACAGAAATAAATCGCATGCACATATGTTAAATTCATGTTAGTCTCTGATTTCACTGCCATTGCAAGAAAACACATTTCTCTCAAAAGGAAAATTAGCCCACTATTTCAATACTTATGGAGGAAGACGGCATCAAACAGTTAGTGATAGATGGCCAACTTAACACATGACAACAAAATATACACACCTAATACCTTGTTTTGTAACTGTCACAAACGGTGAACACTGAAGATGTGCACTGAATGCAGGAACAGAAATTATAAATTCAGTTTTGCTAACTCCAAAGCGAATAGCAAACCATTATCATCATTGCTATTATACACACATCCACATATAAGAACAGGAGGGGGTTGTCTGGAGAGTAAGGTACTCAAAAGCCCTCCCTGGAGAATATGGGAAGGAAAACTGCAAGTCCAATCATGAATAGAAGGTGGCATGACAGACAGCAATGATCTATTACAGTAATGTCAAATTATGGACCCTTCTAGAAAATTACCCCTAATTATAGAACGTACAGATGACAGCTAGTTTGAAATTCATACAAACAACATAAATGGGCTAGGATCAAACTATGAGTTAAAAAAAACGAACCTGGTGTCAAAATGGGAGGCAGGGCCATTAGCAATTTCAATATGCTTATGTAAAAGGCTGGCATCATCATCTGCAAGTTCTGGTCCCTGGGCTAATTTCTGCCATTCTCTGCGCCTGTCATGAGGAGCCCTTGGCATTTTTTCTGGTTCATGAGGACGATCGAGATTCTTCTGCTATTAAAAAAACATAGAAAACCTGACACTGAAAGAGTTCTGCTCAGCACATAACAGAATGCGCCAGAAACATCCATTTTCTTTTAATTACAACAAGGATATAACATTTAAACTAGACTGTCTGTGATAATTCCTTCATTTTCATCATTCATTCAGCAGTATAAGATGTAAGTAATAAACAATATAAATCAGTAATCATTGAATTATTGTACGTAATACAAAGAGACAATCTCTCATATCTATTATATTTACTATAAAATACCTATAAGGCTAAACTGACTATACATATATAGCTCTGATGGCGAACCTATGGCACGTGTGCCAGAAGTGGCATGCAGAGCCATCTCTCCGGGCACACCAGCTGTTGCCTGTTGCTCTTTCAGGTTCCAGCATGCACATGCCAGCTGGTCTTCGCGCATGCGCAAGTGCCGGCAACTGGAAGAGCAGCTCCCTGGCGTGTTTCCGGTGCGCCAGCTGGTCTTCGCGTGCGTATATGCGCCAGAAACTGAAAGACCAGGTGACCAGCGCGCATGCCGGAAACAGGAAGCTCAGCTTCCAGGCTTCCCGTGCATGCGTGCTGGGAATTGCTCTTCTGGTTTCCGGTGCTCCCGCGCGTGCACGCCAGGGAGCTGCTCTTCCAGCTTCCGGTGCTCCCCTGCGTGCGCTCCCATTTTGGCACTCGGTGCCGAAAAGATTCGCCAACACTGATATATAGTGACTATAACTAAAAATTATGAACTAATGAGTTTAAGATCTACAAGATGCTATAAGGTTTATGCCTTATTAAATGCCTATGAGAATAAAATATAAAAAGCTAGAAACTATAAATTTATAAACTTACATGACCTAAAACACCCTGAGATAAAAACCTAATCCAAAATATTATGCATTTCTACAAAAACTGAATCTTTATTAACAAGCAACTAAGATGAAAATACAGTGCATTCAGAAAGTATTCAGACCCCCTTCACTTTTGTCAATTTTATTATGCTGCAGCCTGATTCTACAATTCATTTTTTTCTCATTAATCGACACTCAGTATCCCATAACGATAAAGTGAAAACACAATTTTAGAAATGTCTATAAATTTATTAAAAAGAAAAAACTGAAATATCACATTGGCATAAGTATTCAGATCCTTCACTCAGTACTTTTTTGAAGCACCTTTGGCAGCAATTACAGCCTCGAGTTCTTTTTGGGTATGACGCGACAAGCTTTGCACACCTGGATTGGGGGATTTTCTGCCATTTTTCCTTGCAAATCCCCTCAAGCTCCGTCAGGTTGGATGGTGAATGTCAGTAGATAGTTATTTTCAGGTCCCTTCAGAGATGTTCAATAGGGTTCAAGTCAGGACTCTGGCTGGGCCACTCTAGGACATTCACAGAGTTGTCCCTAAGCCACCCTGTGTTGTCTTGGCTGTGTGCCATTGTCATGTTGGAAAGTGAACCTTTGGCCCAGTCTGAGGTCCTGAACGCTGTGGAACAGGTTTTCATTGAGGATATCCCTGTACTTTGCTCCATTCATGGAGGCACCTGAGCTAAATTTCAAGTGTTGTTGCAAAGGGCCTGAATACTTAAGCCTATCTGATATTTCAGGTTTTTTTATTTTTAATAAATTTACAGACATTTCTAAAATTCTGTTTTTACTTTGTCATTATGGGGTACTGAGTATAGATTAATGAGAAAAAAATGAATTTCAACAACTGTAGAATCAGGCTGCAGCATAACAAAATTGACAAAAGTGAAGGGGCTCTGAATACTTTCTGAATGCACTGTATGTATATTAAATACCTTTATCAATTAACATCTCCTGGCTAAGGGTCCTGCCATATTTTATATGCGGTCACATAGAACTTATACTTTGAAAGCAATAACAGCTGTTTTCTGGAAGCAATAAATGGATGTAAAATTGATCTGAACAGGCTGGTAGTCGTAAAAGTAATGGGTACATAAATGTAGTACAAATGTCTCGGTAATAATTACAGTAGAAGATAATGTGTTCAATAGTTTTGACTTGGCCATCATCACAATGACACAAATATTCCATTAAGGAGATCTTCCTATGCTTTCCCTGTAGCACAACCAGGTGAAGGATAGGGATTGTGTTTATGAATTTCTAACTGCATAAAACATGTTGCAAATGTTACAATATTTTTTTCTTTTTACCATCTATTTCCATTATAAGCTGCCTTATAAGCAATCTAGACTTGGATATGTCACTTGAGAGTAAATAGGAAGGGATAACCTAAAGCTAAGGAAGATAATTTATTCTCTTCCAAAAGGGTCAGTATCTCTATAGACAAGCATTCATAGGCTATCAATATTTATTTTTACTACTTTGCAGAAAGACTTTTCTCATGATTATAAAAATATGTTTTAAGCAACGGGGAAAATCCAAGCCAAAATCAGCAGGGACATAAAGAGGTTTAATCCATTCTATTTCCCATTATAGAATTTATCATACAGGAAACAAAACTTCTACCTGAGAGTCGAGAGAGAAGAAAATATATCATAGGCCTGAACTGATGGAATGAAGATTCTTTTTTTTATCTGTTGTGCATATCTTCCCCTTTTTTTTATATGAAACTTTTATTTTTCGGAAGGCATTTCTACTACTTTTGCCAGTTCTTAACTTATTATCCAAGTAAGTTTTATTATGTTTAGGAAATTACATGATTTTAATGGCTGTCTTAATGGGGCTAATTTTGTTTCATTGTGTCATTGGTCAAAAGCACATTGGTCTTTTACCTTCTGTTTTCTCTTTTCCTTTCTTTTATCTTCTGTATCTTGTAACATCTTTTCTTTCCATAGATCAAAGAAATACGAAGGATTCGTGTAAAATTTTAAACCCTCTTTTCCATCATCTCTAAAGACAAAGCAATATCATAAAATGTTATTAAATACAGATTGAATGATAACATCTGAGATTATAACACCCTCACCTTCAAATGAAGAATACATTTCTAGCAGGATGAAATCTTAAGCAGAATATACCTACGTACACACACACAGGGGAAAAGGTACATTTTAATTTCCAAGAAAAATAACTGACACTGCGCTATAGCTCTATAAAGCACACATTGAAGGAATGTCAGAAATTAGAATTAGATGATGTTAATTCAATAGATAACCATATCTGGGGGCAATAACAAGTGGACCCAAATTTTAAATTATTGAATACACAAATCATGGCAAATGTTTCATCATATGTCTAAATATTTAAAGGCCCTGTAAAATTCATTATGTAATGCCCATTTAAATTCTATTATTTGTTTCGTGGATTTTGAAAAGGAGCTTGAGTGCTAAGTTCATTGCAGAATTTTATGCACTGACTTAATAATCGGTTAATATATAAAATCATATATGAAAAATATAAGGAAAGGTGAACTTAATAGAAATTAATGATCTAAATAATTTGTTTGAAAGGTTATTTTGGTTACAAAGTTCTAATCAGATGGGTTGAAAAAAGTTAGCACTTGCGAATGGAACCACAGGTTTCATAATGAGGAAAATGCACTCAGCAGATGCTCAGGGGCAAATTAATCAAATATTTTATGCCTTCTAATGCCAGAAACAGGTTCCTCTTCTTCAGCACATCACGAACAAAACACTTTAACAATAGTCTGGGCTAGACCTGAGTATAAGACTCTTTGGTTGCTGAAAAGAACATTCTGTGTACATAACAAGACAGTTTGGCTTACAGGTTAAGTGCTTTCCTAGAATCCAGGAGATGGTGAGTTCTAGTCTCGCCTCAGGCATGAAAACTGGCTGGGTGACTTTGGGCCAGTCACTTTCTCTGTCCAGCCCACCTCACAGAATTGTTGTTGTGAGGAAAATAGGAGGACAGAGTATTAGGTATGTTTGTTGCCTTGAGTTATTTATAAAGTAATAAAGGCAGGATAAAAATCAATCAATCAATCAATTAATCAATCAAATGCTTTGATTCAACCTCTAGTACAAGTTTAAGTATGACAAGATGTTGTACATTACAGCTTGCTGTACATGCTTTCCTTGTAGAAAGTACCAAATTAAATCCTTAGCATTTCAAGACATGAAGAACTGGGGGGGGGGGGGGAATTCCCTAGACATTGGCAGTACAGGATTAGCTAGGCCAGGAATAGATATAAATCATTTGCCTATGTATTATAAAAGAATATTATCATGATGAACAATCAAACAAATACAAGGCAAGTAATCTAGATAGTCTATTATGTAATCTTAGAATGATCAGTTGCTCTAATAATTTGTGAAATTTAAGTTGCATACAATCGTGTGACTTTTGATGAAAAAGGATTGGGATCTCAAATGAAATCCTTGAATTCAGTTACAGATTTTTGAAAATTGTTATCCGAGTAAATAATAAATGCATAATATAAACATAGGGTATAGATTTTTGAAATGATAACCTGTAAGGAGTAAGGATGTTGAGTGGTGGTGGCTGTTCACATGTATCATAAGTCTCCTGCAAAGGGATTGGAAGACTCCTGCGGTCAAAGAGCTGTTGATCTTGAGTTGTGGAACTTCGGAAAGCTTTTCTCATTGTTATATCTTGCAGCGAAACTGAAGAGAAGATCATTATTTACATAGTTAGTGTGTTATTAATCTCTAGTATTCAGAGATGGTTATTCTAAAGTTTGCACTTCATAAGAAAACAGGAATAGGAATTGTTAGGATCTGCTCATTAAAAATGAAGGTTGTGTGAAAACATCCCTCCTAAAAGTATTAAAGCAGCCACATACTTTGGAAGCTCACTATGCATATGCCAAAGGCTTTACCTAATTGCTATTATATGTTTCTCCATTTCCAATGGCTTCATTACATTGCAACCTTAACAGAAGTCTTGTGTGCATGTGCACAAAACAAGTATCTGGGAAAGCCTTCAAAGCAGTTATGCCAAGGCTTTTGGAAGACCTGTCTTCTTTAATGCTTCAAGGAGAAGAATGTTAAACTCACAATAACATACTTTTCAGAGCAATGCTTTGAATGCTTCTACATAGTCAACTACAATGACAATTATGATTCTGTAAAGTAGTGACTAAAGGCATTATGTTAGAAATCAGCACAAAGCTACTTGGGTGACCTTGGGCCAGTCACTGTCTCTCAGCCCTAGCAAGGAGGCAATGGCAAACCACTTCTGAAAAACCTTGCCAAGAAAACTGTAAAAAATTGTCCAGGCTCTCTCTGAGAATCAGACATGATTGAACAAAAGAAAAAAAAGTGGAGGATTGTGTGCTCAATACACCCAGTGGAAATGAGGCAATGATCATTCTGAAATTAGAACTAAAATTACTATGACAAGAAAATGTGAGCAACTGAAATTGGAAATTAACAGCTTAACAATGGTAGAATAAGCTGCTACAGATTCTTTGAATGTGGTTCTGAATTGGCTGAGTAGCTGTCACTACTTTATTATTTTTATGCAACATGTTGTTAAAGTTTAACAAGTTAGACTACTGGCATCAATGATTTTTCCCAAATTGTTTCCTCAAAGCTGATCAAAATTGATTCTTTATAATGGCGTACATTTTGCTAATGGAAGAAATCTTCCAAATGAATAATTAATTACAAGCAACAAAAGAATAATATAATGGAAAAATGCATTACAAGGTAATTTATCAATCATGCTCTTGTTTCTTGGATGTGGCTTACATCTAATATTGACTATAAATTCAAGTAGTTAACAAAACTGTACATTTCTGCTGCCTATTTAATTAAACTTATTTAATTGAATTTAATTAGTAATGTGTGCATTAATCTATAACTGTAAGTTCCATGAAAAACTGAATTAAACCGATGAATTTCTGTGAAGGAAATTTTGTGCTGGGCACTTGGATTTATCTGACAGGAACTAGTAAACTGGGGTTCTTCAAACTGGTGTCCCCTAAGCAGACCATGTAGGTATGACAGAAGTTATAGTTCAACACATCCAAAAGAATATCATAGTGGAAATGCTATGATAGCTGGTAGGACTAAATACTTCTAATGCTTTCCATCTCTGAATTTATTGATTCTAAAACTCTTAACTGAAAAAGCCCATACATTTCTAAGAGAGAAGATGAATTAAAATAGTCCTGGTTTTGAATGAAGTTATGTAAGTTTGGTATTGGAAATCTTGGCACATTAATACTGCAAAATACTGTATATGTTTTTTTTGTA
Organism: Thermophis baileyi; assembly: GCA_003457575.1. Lineage (NCBI taxonomy): Eukaryota > Metazoa > Chordata > Lepidosauria > Squamata > Dipsadidae > Thermophis > Thermophis baileyi. The sequence goes on along the minus strand of QLTV01003764.1, from coordinate 3,428,848 downwards.
ATTAAAATGAGAGTAATCATGCTAATTTGTTTCATTTTTTTTCAACTTTCTTTCCATCTTCGGGATGGATAAAATTTTTAAAACTCAGGGGAAAACTTCCTTAAATTCTTTCCTTTTGAGTAACCAGATCACAGTGATACCCAGATCAAATTTCAGCTAAACCAAAGCAATATTTTTGAAAACACATTTGCAGAAACTACCATAAGCGCTTAAATATCTGCAGATATTAAGCACTACTGTTTAACTTTCAATTTCAAGTTCCCATAGTTTCCTGCTGCAATTATGCCAATAGCCTAGTCTCAGTGATTTGTCTCCTACACTTTTTTTTTGAAAAATATTTAGAGTAAAATAATTTTTAAAACATTATTATTCTAAAATATATAAAATATAACATAAAATTATTTTATACTTTAATATCCTGCCTTTCCTCTGCACTCTCCAAATAACAAGCATAGGCCTCTATCTCCAAATTTTCTCTCCACAGTAACACTAAAGGGGCTGTTTTGTGCTTTTTTCTTTCTTTTTAACCTTTTGCTGTGCAAAGCTAGCCTCAGGAGCATGGCACAAAGGGACCTGCTGTGGCTCCTTTAATCTGCTTTCTGCATTTTTTTTTATTTTAAAAATTGCCACTCAAAGCCAGCCCCATATAGCCCAGTAAACAGACCAGGTAAATAAACCTCAGCAGCAGGAGCAAGAATATGGTAGCAAAGGTGAGATGGGACAGCAGAGCACAGAGTGGCAAGGGTCTAAAAAATGCAGGGTGGTGAAGGCAATTGGGACTGGGCTGGGGTAAGATGGCACTCTTACTGGGGCTTAGAGCTGGGAGAGACAGACCTCAAAATGGCTTGGACTGGGGTGAGTATTCACTTAATGACCTGTGATTCTCAATTAAGTGCCAGGTTTTCCATTTTAAGTCAGTGCAGCTGTGTGATTTTTGCTTTATGACCATACCAATTTCCGGTAACAATCCCAATCCCAATTGTAGGGTGACTCCCTATATCCAAGCAGCTCCTACACCTCTTCTTCTCCTTCTCCCCCCCCCTTTCAAAAAATCTATCATTTCAACAAGACTACATTCTTTCAAAATGTCACACATTTTTCATAAACTTTGTTGATGGTTCTTCATTATCACCATTCACTAGTATATTACTAGTATATTACTCACTAATATCATTGATTTATGATTTTCTATTGCACTACAATTACTGCTATCTTTATATTGTGCTTCTTCCTGAAGGAGCCCAGAGCAGTATACAGAGGATCTAACTACCTTTCTATTGATAAGCTTCAAAAATGTAGCAAAACTGTCTTTTCCCGGAATAGGCACAAAGTGGCTACCAAGTCAAAGCTGATCACAGGGCTTCCTAAATAGCACTACCAGTTCAAGGATTATATCCAAGTCATGAAGAGAATTTTATGGAAGAAATATATTCATATTCAACTAGTTTTGCGACCAGGAAACAGAAAACCACTACTTATATTTTTGGATCAAATTTCAGTTTCATCATCTTTCATCTTTCTTCAATTAACAACCTGAGGAGTTTTTACAAATCAGTTATATATTCCATAACTTTGGTCGCAACCCGATTTGGTCGTGACCCGAACCTAACCAAAATTAATGCAAAATTAATGCAGCAACCACACGAGGTCGCTGTTGTTTGGCGCTTACAAAAAAAATGGCACGGAAGGGGAAATCGGCCACGGCTGTGTTTGATCGCCACCCGAGTATGTGTTCGTGACCAGATTCAAAAATTTTGTGAATTTTTTGGTCGGAATCCGACTTGGTCGTAGTCAGAAGCGTTTGTGACCAGAGGTTCTACTGTATTTGTTAGCCTTGTGCAGGACTCTCAGCCATGGCATGTATCAGCATAACAACTACTTTATGGCAAGTTTCTCCTGAAATCTGCTCTCAAACAGACCTAACTGAAATTTGATCTCTCAGAACACAGATTATTCAGTGGGATACTGAAAACAGCTTTTATGTGTTCTCAATCATGTATTTTATGTTCTCAATGGCATATTTTAAAGGCTGTTTATACTGGTTTGCTTCAGATTTATAGTGCCAACATCTGCTAACTGAAAATAATAGATAAAAATGTCTTCAGGACCAATATTTACAAATGATAACCACATCTGGTAAAAGCCATAAAGTAATGAATCTACTATTTTTGCAAAAACTCACGCTCTTCTTCCTTTGGATCAAGTTGTGTAACACTGACAGATAAACGATCCACACGTTCTTGTAAGGAATTCACTCGGAAAGAAAAACTATGTGCCTCGTTGAAAAGTTCTCCAAAGATATCTTCTGCATATTTACCTGCAAAAGGAAGTTTTTAAAAATAGGGCTAAGAATATGAACAAGCTTCAAAGGACTTGGATTGTTGTATCATACTTTCATTTTAAACATACATCATAAAATAAAATGAAAGTTTAAAAAAATAAAGATATTAATGATATCTATATTGGTCTATTGCATTGAAAGCAACAGTTTTGTGGCACTTAAGACTAACACTCAGGAGAAACTTCAATAAGTATTTTTATTGGAGTCCTATATATAGTCACATATGAAATGCCCATTAATAGCAGCTTGCTCCAGTCCTTAAGAGCTTGTATGCTTTGTTTCATGATCCAATAAATATCCCATTTTTCTCAATAATTATCCCAGGTGTTTTTTCAGGTGTAACAGTTAAGCATCTGCTGTTTCTTTTCCCCATTGCTCAGAGCTCTATGTGTTTAGAATCTGAAACCTGCATAACTGCTATGCATTATAAATGAAAGTCTGTAGAAATGTTATAAATGAAATAAAATGGATTCCAAAACTATTTTAATCAAGAGAAGGAATGGAATGTTCAAGGTAAGATTAATGCAACTTGGAGTGTAAGAATATTATCACAGTAATAAAATGGCATTGACGTATAGTGGTTATTTATTCATAATTTCATACACATATGTAACCCCCCCCCTCAAATACTGAACATCTAGCAGCTTTAAATATAATTATTTTGACTAATCAGTTAAGTATTTTACTGAAGATCCAAACAGAATTGTTGAATATTTAAAAACCTATTATAGTTTCTTCTATTTGGAATGGTTTTTTTTTAATTATTGGCCCTTATATTTGGTTGTGTTCAACCTCTTCCTGGTAGAATCACTCTGTCGATATAAAATCATTTAATGATTTAGTTGGAAAGAAAAAAAAGATGCAAGACAATATTTTAAAATCTTAATTTTAAGGGGCATTTTTATTTATTTACCTGAAAAAACTTTTTAACTATTGCAGATTTAACATATGGATATGCATGCACACATGCGCGCACACGCACACACACAGAGATATTTTTAAAGCCACTATCTCTGGGTTAAAACCCTGTAACTCTAGTCTACTCTCAAGTTCTCAATAATCAATAATTTATAATAAATACATATCCGGTACTTATCACTCCTCATAATACTGTTTCAAGAAATATTCACACTTTTCACTTGAGGAGTGACCAGAGAGGTAGAACTCATTATTACAACTACTACCTTATCTTTTACCATCCAAAATGACCTACAGATAGAATAAATAATAGATAGAATAATTCAGGAGGCAACTATAGTTTCTGGACCTTGTATGGGACAATCCACTTAAGGGCAGTTGAATCCGGAATTTGATATCTTCTCAGGATACTTGAAACTTCAACAAATAATGTAGTCATGAGACTCAAGATGATTATGTTGAAAATTCAATTAATAATCCATGTGGTGATATATTTGTTTCACACATGCTGGTCCTTGTTTTAGTTTCCGCAGAGAAAGACTTGGATTAAATCTACAAATGTTGCTTAGAATCATACTTAGTGACATTTAGAAGCCTACACAAATTGGCAGAAAATGTTCAAAAATATTAATTCAACAGCAAAAGTGAAGAATGTTCTATTCAAGCTTTGCGTAAGACCATGCTCATTGGTCTTAACAGCAGCAACAACTAATTTAAACACATGTGCTTAAATTAGTGTAGGTCTCTTCACTAGCCCACCCAGTAGTATTTTCCAAAATGCTATCAGGCTACAAGATTTTGGCTGCAGAGTCCATCATCACTGTAAGCATAGATTTTTCTAACCATACAGATATTATGCATGTATAAAGTGTTCTAAGCTCAGAATATCAATTTCAGATGTTTTGGGCTCAGAATAAAATACATTTTCTGCCTAAACCTCAATAGATTCCCTGGCACAAAACTGGAAATCCAAAACAAATGAAATAGAAAGCTTACCCAAGCTAATAAATAAACGTAATATCCACAGAGCACTAACTTTGTTTAAGGACAACCATGGGATCCTTTTTATTTCCCCTTTTCTCCTTCATTTACAAATTATTTTACCATTGACTTGATGAACAAAATCATGGCTTAGTATCAGGTTATTATGAAGATCAGTTAACAAAGTAGGAAAGAGAGAGAGCGAGAGGGAGACAGAGAGAAGCTAGAAGAGCCTGATTTTTTTTCGGGGGGAGAGAGGCTATTATTTTCTAATTTGGGAAACGGCTGCTGCAGTGCATGAAGCCATCAATGATATGATCAATCTTAAATAACTTGCAATGTAAGTTATTTAAAGAGCATGCAAGGTAAGATAATCAACAGAGAAAATACAGACTAACTAAAAGATGGAGAAAAGGGGCATTGGTCTTACCTGATACGCTCCATCTTGTAGCCGTGGAGACAGCATCCATGCAAGGGTTAACTCCGTTTATTATCCAATCAGGACTGAGTCTGCAAAGTAGATGACACGCCTCCTCATGCTGTGACTTCCGCTTTTTTGACGAAGGCGTTAACGCAGACAGGCGTGGTGCTCCCGTTGCTGAGAAAAAACCTCGAAGGACAAGGCCGGCCGCCAACCAGGCGGGGATGGATGCTGTCTCCACGGCTACGAGATGGAGCGTATCAGGTAAGACCAACGCCCCATCTCCATGCTCGTGGAGACAGCATCCATGCAAGGGACATACCAAAGCTGGCTGTCCTAGTGGGAGGGAGTGGCCCGGTCTTGCAATTCCTGGTCCGGTCGAACACGCTGAAGAACTCTCAGACCAAACACCGCCTCCGCTGAAGCATACGAGTCCAGCTTATAATGTCGTATGAATGGAGAAGGCGAAGACCAGGTAGCCGCCCGACAGACCTCCTCTAGAGAAGCTTGAGTCAACCAAGCTGCCAAAGTAGCCGCACTCCTGGTAGAATGGGCGGTGATGTGTCGCGATGTAGGCAAGGCCTGAGCCTCGAAGGCCCTGGCAATACAGGCCCTAATCTAACGGCCAACGGGGAGGAGGAAATCTTGGAACCCATTGAAGAAGGTTGAAAGGAAACGAAAAGTGATTCAGATCCTCGAAACGAAGAAGTACGTGCAATGTACACCTTGAGTGCTCTACGAACGTCCAGCGTATGCCACCTCCGTTCGAGCCGATGAACTGGGCGAGGACAAAAGTTCAGAAGGACCAGTTCCTGGGCCCTGTGGAACCATGAGTTAATCTTGGGAACAAAGGTAGGATCAAGATGCAAGACTACCCTGTCCGAATGGAAAACACAGAGATCAGAACGAATGGACAGCGCAGCCAATTTCGAGATTCTACGAGCCGATGTTACTGCCACCAGGAAGACCACCTTGTAGGATAGATGTCGTAAGGTGGACTCCCGAATAGGTTCAAAGAGACTCTGAGTAAGGGAGTCGAGAACCCTAGACAAATCCCACGTAGGATAGCGATGAACCACAGGAGGTCACAGGTTGGTCGCCCCTCTAAGAAACTGCCGAATTACTGGATGTTGTGACAACGAATCTTTGGCGCCTCAAGTTAAGATAGACGATAGAGCCGCCACCTGCCGTCGAAGAGTGTTGGGAGTGAGGCCCCTGTTCATGCCCGCCTGAAGGAACTCCAGGACATGATTGACAGAAGCCTCCAAGGGACGACATCCTTGTGTAACGCACCAAGAACAAAAGGCTCTCTAGGTGGCGTCGTAAATCCGATTGGTGGAATCTCTGCGAGAGGCCTGGAGAGTCCTGATGACGCCATCTGAAAGATTGTCTTCCCTCAGCAAACGCCGCTCAAACTCCAGACGGTTAGATGAAACCAATAGGGGTCCGGGTGTACGAGCGCCCCCTGACTGAGATGAACCCTGCTCCGCGGAATGGCCCATGGCCTGGCCACCGACAGGTTGATGAGATCTGCGAACCAGGGACGTCTGGGCCAACGAGGTGCACCAGAAGCTCCTCCCTCTCCTCCAGAAGCTTCCGAAGAACCCTGGAAATGAGGGGAAGAGGGGGAATGGCGTACAGCAGACCGGGAGGCCAAGGGCTGCGCAAGGCATCCACCCCTTCCGCGCTGGGCGTCGGGAAGCGGGAGAAGAAGTGGGGTAGTTGAATGTTGTTCCGGGTGGCCAAGAGGTCCACCGAGGGAAGGCCGAACCTGTCCGATATCTCCACGAATAGCGACGGTCGCAGGTGCCACTCCGCGTGGTCCACCGTGGTCCTGCTGAGCCAGTCCGCTTGTACGTTCGCCGCTCCTGAGATGGACACGAGATTGTTCTCCACCCACAGGCCAAACTGGAACGCCTCTTCCATGAGGGCCTTGGAATGAGTGCCCCCCAGTCTGTTGACATGAGCCGCTGAAACACTGTCCGTCAGCACTAGAATGTGATGACCGGACACCACCTCACAGAACTCCTTGAGGGCCAAATGAATCGCCCAAAGTTCTAGCCAGTTTATATTGTGGGACAGATTGCTCTGGGACCACTGACCTTGAGCCATGTGCGACAGGAGATGCGCCCCCCAACCTGACAGGCTGGCGTCTGTTGTCATGACCAGACGATGCGGTTCCCGGAACATACTGCCCTTGGAGATGGCTGCCGAGGTCCACCACTGCAGCGATCGAATGACCTCGACTGGGACCAGGACCTGTAGGGGAGACGTACTGGTACCCGCCCTCTGAAACAGAAGCAGGAACCACTGCAGACACCTTGAGTAGAGTCGAGCCCACGGCATGATGGAAATACAGGAAATCATCTTTCCCAGAAGTTGGGAGAGAAGGTGCAGCGTCACTGAACGATCCCGACAAACGGTTGCCGCCATGTCCCTGAGACTGGATTGGCGCTCCTGGGTTAGGAATACCCTGGACTCGACTGTGTCGATGATTGCCCCCAGGTGCTGGATACGAGTGGTGGGAATCAGATAACTCTTGGCCCTGTTGATGGAGAAACTGTGGTCCTGGAGGACGCGAATGGTTGTCTCCAAGTCTCGGGCCACCTGATCAGGATCAGGATGGCGTTGAGGTAAAATTGAATGCGAATGGGAAGTGAGTGCAGATGACCTGCCAGTGCCGCCATCAGCTTTGTAAACACCCGTGGGGCGGAGGAGAGACCGAACGGCAGAGCCTGATACTGGTAATGCTTCCCTGTGTAATAAAAATGAAGGTACCGTCTATGGGCGGGGAGAATAGGCACGTGGAGGTAAGCTTCCGTCAGATCTACTGACTTGAGGAAATCACCCTTCCTGACAGTTTCAAGAATGGACTGCAGGGAATGCATCTTAAACCGTCGGTAAACAATGTGATGGTTCAGGGTCTTAAGATCCAGAATCGCCCTCCAGCCTCCTGAAGATTTTTGGACGAGAAAAAGAAGCGAATAGAATCCTTGGCCCCATGGGTCTTAAGATCCAGAATCGCCCTCCAGCCTCCTGAAGATTTTTGGACGAGAAAAAGAAGCGAATAGAATCCCTGGCCCCGTTGCTCCTCCGGTACCGGTTGGATTGCGTGAATCTCGAGCAGATGTTTTATAGCCGAATTCATGAGAAGTCTCTTGGACCTATTTCTAGATAGGGGGCATGGAATGAAAAACTTTGGAGGTGAGGAAAGAAACTCTAAGGAGAGGCCTGCTCACACCGTCTCCCTGACCCAGGCTTCTGTAGTAGTCTCCTCCCATTGGTCGGCAAAAAAGAACAGCCGACCACCAATGGGAAGAGCAGACGCCTCTGCTGAATTACAGTCTGAAAGGGTGACCCCTCCCCCCGAAAGGACCATCTGGGAGGGTACCTGGAGGCCTGTTTGCCCTGCTTGTCCTGAGGCTGGCCCTGCCTGTGAGGGAAGGCTCGTTGGTAGCACTGAGACCAGAAACCACCCTCCTGCCCCTGAAAGAACAAGGAACAATAGTAAGGAACAGGCCGAGATTCTGATCTGCGAGAAATGGAAGGCAGGACCTTGCGCTTGCCTCGGGACTCTATGAGAAGGGGTTCCAAGGCCTCCCCGAACAAGGTAGACCCCAAAAAGGGAGCCGAAGCCAAATGCCATTTGCTACGGGCTTCGGCCTGCCACTGCCTCAGCCATAGGAGACATCTAGAAGCCACTGAGCTACCAATAGCCTTGGCCGAAAAACGGGCCGCATGGAGCGTGGCATCAGCTGAAAATTCCAAGGCAGCCATAACCTTGTTCAGGTCATGATGTGACCTAGTGTCATCTGCTGGAAGCCTATCCTGTAGCTTCCAGAGCCAAAGCAATGAAGCTCTGTTAAAAAAGGAGGCAGCCGTGGAAGCCTTCACCGCCCAAGCACTGGCCAAGTGCCCCTTGACCAGTAATTGTTTGGCTCTCTTGTCCTCAGGTCTCAAAGCCTCTTCCGGGACTCTGGTGGTAACCAAGGGGGAAGCCAGGGCTGCCACTGGATCATCAACAGTGGGAATCTGGAGGATGTTAGAAAGGCCAGACTCCATGTTGTAAAAGCACCTCTTAATGCTATTGGGATTGGGGTCTGAACCTGGTGAGGTCCACTGCCATTGAACCAGATCAAGAAACATCTTGGGAGACGGAATCTCCTCTGTTTCAACCGTAGGTTCCACAAAGAGGGTGTCAGCCGGATTAATTGACCCCGAGGCTGAAGCAGAGGAACCAGTTCAGATCCCAAGCGGGTGGTGGTTTTGGCCTTGTATAGCAAGGATCGAAAAAGCTGAGGACGAAACAATCCCACAATTGAATGGTTATCGGGCAGAAGGCCCTCATCCTCAGACAAATCAAATTCTCTAATTTCGCCCTCTTCACCTAAAGAAGCAGCCCGCTCAGAGGATGAGTGAGACAAAGCCTCCTCTCTAAATTGGTCCCCCCCCCCAGGAAGGACCTGACTATGCTCCTGTGGCCTGGGGGAACCAGATCTCCTATAAGATCCCTGGTGCAAGGCCTCAGCGATACCTTCCTTAATAGCCTCAGCCATCCATTCTCTCATACTGGCCTGGACTGAGGGCTCAAAGTGTTTCCCAGAACGAAGGCCTGCAGCGGTTGGAGTGAAAGTGGCCTCTGCTCTAGAACTCCTGCTGCAATGCACTTGGGCCTCTGTTGTAACGAGGACCCTGGAAGAGGGTACAAGGCCCAATCCCCCTCCACTGTTGTCAGGCAGATCCAAATCAGGTTGCATTAAGATTTCACTTCCGATGCCGGTAGCTGCAGAGCCAAGCTCATGCGCTACCCAAAACCAGCTGTTCGGCGGTCTCACGTGCTCCCCGCCAGGAGCGCTGCAACCTCGCCGGGCAAAAGGCAGCCGATCGGAACGGACTCACCGCTCCGAGATCAATCCGGCTTCAGAACTCTTGCTGAGAGTTCCCAGGGAGCCTCAGACGCTGCGGAGCCGAAACTCGTGCGCAGAGAGCTGAATCAGCAGCAAACAAATATCGGGTGGGCTAGCTCACCCCCCTCAGCTCGTTAAAGGATCAGCATGGCGGAGGATCCCCTCGTGCACGCTATCCTGCTAGGACTACCAGCAAGTAGCCTAGCCACTGCTAGGTGTCAAGCAAGCCCTTCTCGCCGGAATGAAAACAGCAAGCGCTCTTCAGCAAAAAAAGTTTTCCCTTAAAGGGACAGGCACAAAAAAACCCAGCAAACAAGTATGGGAGCTCTTGAAAACCACGTCTATGTCCAAGGACCAACTGAGTCTTAAAAGCGGAAGTCACAGCATGAGGAGGCATGTCATCTACTTTGCAGACTCAGTCCTGATTGGATAATAGACGGAGTTAACCCTTGCATGGATGCTGTCTCCACGAGCATGGAGATTTTAAAAAAAATGCACTTAATCCTAAAATGTCATTAAGGCAAGTACCAGGAACATTTTCAAAATTACACAGCCAAAATACAAAATTTTGAAAGCCCTTTATTTAGTAAACTTCAATTATATCTTACATAGTAAGAAAGCCTTAGAAAGGTATCTAATAATGATGTAATAGAGGGAGGATGCTTTCAGTCTGGACGGACGCGGCTACCCATTTCTCCCTTCCTGATCGTTGACTCCTCTTTGATCTCTTGGCTTGACTTGGACTGGTTTTTTGACAATTCTTTTACTTGAATTGGACTGTGTATTGACGATCCCTTTTGCTTCTGGCGGACTCTCAACTTGATGCTTTACCTTTTGTGAGTACTGGTCCCGCTGCCCTCTCTCAGCTGAGGCGCGGGACTCATCTTTTGGCAGTGGAGCCACGGCTCCTGCCGCGGCGTAATTCCGGGCTCCTAGTTTCACTGAGGCTTGTGCCCACTGTGCCCGAAGAGGGAGGCGGCTGCTCCGATATCGGGGGATAGAGCGCGTTTGCTGGCCTACGCAATTTACTAACGCCCCCCCACCCCTCCCTAAGGATCAATTTTGGCCAATTTCGCTGCAGCCGAAACGGTAGAGGTGCTCCCGTTCTTATCGGCTAAGTAAGGAGCAGGGCCTGACAGTCGCTGGAGCTTGCTCGCGCGGCCCATCGGCGCCTTTAGCACCTGACATCTGGAGGATCTGAGGCTTCGAAGGCGCGTCTCCCTCTCTTAATTGATTGCCGGGCTTGGTAGCGGCTGTTTCAGCCTTACGTCTCCGCCTGGCCTGGGGTGTTTAGACGTCTGGACTTGTCCTGTCGACACCCCATCTCCTCAGCCTGCCTGTTAGGTGCCTACGGCCTTGACTTACTGTTGGTGGCCATTTTTGGTCGAAATTACTGCGGCGGCCATTTTGAATTCACAGAAGGCCAAAATGGCAGGCGGCACTGACGCCAACGACAAACCTCGGGGCAAGAGGCACCGCAAGTCGGATTGCCGGCTCCCTGATGAGGCAGAGCAGCCGGGGCCTTCCCTTCAGGGCCGAGGGGAATCCCCGCCTCCCACCAGGGCTTCTAAGGTTTCAGAGAGGGCGGAACGCCGGCTAGATCGGGCGCTTCAGAGGCTTTGTAACCAGGCCCAGACTGACCTCAGGCAGTCTTCCGGCCAGCCCGCTTTGGCCCATGCTTCCGGGGCCACCTCTGCATCTGAGAGTGGCCAGCTGTCGCTGGACAACATAGCCCGTTTCAGATTCGGGGGACATTTGGGGCTCAGCCGGCTTCGTGTGGCCTTCCATCCCACAGGCCCAACAGGCATCGTTAACTCCCTCAGTTCAGCCTGGTACCTCTTCTGCGGGGTCTTCAGCTGTGGCCTTGCCAGCTAATCTAGACCAGGCCTCCCTTCAGCTACTTTTGGCCACAGCCGTGCAACAGGGACTGTCTGCGTGCCTGCAGTCCATGGGGCGCCCTTTGGGGGAGGACCGTGGAGCCAGGGCCTATGGCACAGAGCAGAGCCCGGAATCTTATTCTGATGAGTCTGAGGAGGATGTTGGCGGCCATATCCCTGACCTAGATCAGGGAGACTATGAGCTTTCGGAGGAGGAGGGCCTTGCCTCTGAGCAGCAGGTCTCCAATGCACTTTTCCCTCCTGGCCTATTCAAATCCTTGTTGTACAAGGCTCGCACGGCAGCTGGCCTGGACCCTGCTCCCGCAGCCGCGGTCTCCAGTTCTCAACCACTGGATCCCTTGTTCACGGAGGTCACGCCAGAGGAGGACGTAGTCCCGGCTCCGCAATTGTTTATTGACAATGCACAACGCCAATGGGCTGCCCCGGCTTCGGGGTCTATGACATCTTCTTTGGCTCGTAAACACTTTAACGCCCCGGAGTTGCCCTCCATTCTGACGGTTCTGGCAGTGGATGCCCCGGTGGCGGCCTTGCACACGTCTAACAGCATGCCCGGGGATCCCGAGGAGTTGTTGCGACCGGAGGATAAGAGGATTGAGCAATCTCTCATCAAGGCACACCAGGCGGCTGCGTGGGCGGTCAAGGTGTCGTCCTCCGCATCCTTCTTCACCCTTTCTTCGTTGATTTGGCTTCGCCTTCTACAGGAACATCTCCCAGCCGGCAACTCACGGGCGCAGCAAGACTTCAACAAAGTGTTTGCTGCCACACAATTTGCGGCGGACGCGACTCTTCACGCTTCCAGATTCGCCGCCAAGGCCATTGCTGCTTCGGTGGTCACTAGGCGCATGCACTGGCTGCGCCAGTGGTCAGTTGACACACACCATAAGTGGCGTCTGGCCACCGCCCCGTTCAGGGGGCAGTCCCTATTTGGAGATGCGCTGGAGCCCATCCTCATTGAGACTCGGGAGAAGAGGAAGGTTCTGCCATCTCTGTCTAGAAGAGGCAATTATCGCCAGTCCCCCTATCCCCGTCGGCCCTTTCGGGTCGCTGACCAGGGCTCCAGCTTCCCCCGGCCCCAAGGTCAGTTCGGATCTAGGCAGCGCCAGCCTCAGGATAGATCCCGGAGGGGGATGCAGTTCAAGCGCCCTTTCCGGGGTGGCAGAAGTGGGCGTCCCTTCCGCCGGCCATGTTAGTGAGTCCTCCGACTTCCCTATTGGGGGCCATTTGGCTCTTTTCTCCTCAGTTTGGAAGCAGACCACCAGGATAGGTAGGTTCTGGAGACGGTCTCCTTGGGCCTTTCGCTTGAGTTTACCTCCCTTCCCCCGAGGTTTTTCCTCCGCTGTCCCACCTCCAGCATCCCTTCCAGGAGGGCTCTCATGGATGCGGCGGTTCAGCACCTGCTGGATATTCATGCCATTCAGCAGGTCCCCCTGGACCAGCAGGGACAGGGACATTATTCCATTCTTTTTGTCGTCCCCAAAACCTCGGGGGGATGGAGGGCTATCCTCGACCTTAAGCGACTGAACCGGTACATCAGATACCGCCGGTTCAAGATGCACTCCTTGCAGTCTATCCTGGGGTGCATACGGCAGGGGTATTTTTTGGCCTCTCTGGACCTGACGGAGGCCTACCTGCATATTCCTATTAGTCATTAGCATAGGCAGTACCTTAGGTTCTGCTATGCAGGTAGGCACTTTCAGTATACGGCTCTCCCCTTCGGCCTCTCCTCTGCCCCGCGGGTCTTCACCAAGGTTCTCGCCGCGGTGGCCGCTCATCTCCAGTCCCTGCCTGTGCGAGTTCAATGTTACCTGGATGATATTTTGGTCCAGGCATCGTCCAAGCACCTCATGGTGCGCCATCTCCAGGTAACCATTGACACCCTCCGCCGGCACGGCTTCTCCATCAACTTGGAGAAGAGCCACCTGTCCCCGGCCACTTCCATTCTTCATCTGGGCGCCATTATAGATTCCCTAGAGTGTAGGGTCTACTTATCTCAGGAGAGACAGGACAGTATTAGGGACCTTGTCGTTCAGGTTCAGCAGGGTGTCCATTGCCCTCCTGTCCACGCTCTTGGGGAAAATGATCTCCTGTATTTCCATAGCCCCTTGGGCCCGCCTACACTCTAGGGAGCTTCAATGGTTCCTTTTGCCCTTTCAGAGAACCAGCCGCAGCACCTCCTCCTCCCGGGTCCCAGTTCCTCAGGTGGTCCTTCGCTCTCTGTCCTGGTGGCGCTCTCCGGCGCTCTCCAAGGGATGCCTCTTCCGCGAGCCACGCAGGACGACCATCACGACCGACGCCAGCCTTCTGGGTTGGGGAGCCCACTCACTGGACCAGTTCGCTCAAGGCCGTTGGTCGGCAGCGGAGTCCACGTGTTCAATCAACTACCTGGAACTGCGGGTGGTGTCGTTGGCTCTCCGCCACTTCCGGAGGTCGATTGTGGGTTCCCATGTGTTGATACTCATGGACAACACCTCGACCAAAGCGCATATCAACAGACAGGGCGGGACCCACTCATGGTCCCTCATGCGCGAGGCATTGAGGCTGGGTCTGTGGGCAGAGAGGCATCTGCTCTCCATTTCGGCGGACCACAATGCCGGGGTCTCGAATACTCAGGCGGACTGGCTCAGTCACACAACTCTGGACCATGCAGAGTGGCGCCTGCATCCGTCCCTTTTCCACGACCTGTCGAGCCGCTTCGGACAGCCATTGGTCGACCTGTTCGTGACCCCGGACAACACTCACCTGCCCAGGTTCTACTCTCGCTTCCCTTCGCAGGGGGCAGAGGGGGTGAACGCCCTGCGGTGTCCGTGGCCCCCGGGCCTTCTTTATGCCTTTCCCCCCCTGCTAATTCTTCCTCAGGTGGTCTGGAAGGTGCTGGAGGAATGGGCGGAGGTGATCCTGCTGGCGCCCCACTGGCCAAAGCGGCCATGGTTTGCGGACCTCAAGGCTCTGTCCGTGTCCCCACCGTGGCGGATTCCAATGGACAAGGACTCCCTCTGCCAGGGGTCGCTGGTCCATCCAGATCCACAGTGGCTCCAACTGACCGCCTGGCGGCTGAGTGGCAAGTTCTGAGGCGACAGGACTATGACCCGGAGGTCATCTTAACTATGCAGGCCTCTCGCCGTCCTTCGACGGAACGGATTTATGCCTCTACTTGGAGGTCCTTCTGTTCCTGGTGCAGGGACGAGGGCTGCTCGCCATTGCAGGTCCCACTTCTGAAGGTTTTGAAGTTTCTACAGCGGGGCCTGAATAGAGGCCTTTCCCCGAACACGCTCTGGAGGCAAGTGGCCGCCATGTCTTCCGTTCTGTCATGTGACCAGGTCTCCTCCCTGGCTCACTTCCCTACGGTGCGTCGTTTTTTGTGGAGGACGTCCAACCTGCGCCCACCGGTTGTCCACCGTTACCCGACCTGGGACCTTCCCAAGGTGCTACAATCCCTCACGGGTCCACCGTATGTACCTCTGCGGTCCTCCTCGCTCCGCCATCTTTCTTTCAAAGTCACCTTTTTGGTTGCAATCACTTCGGCCCATCGGATCTCCGAGCTCTCTGCTCTTTCCATCAGGAAGGACCTTTGCATTTTTCATTTAGACCGTGTCGTTCTTTGGTTGGATTCTGCATTCCTGCCCAAGGTTAATTCTTCCTTCCACAGAGCTCAGGAACTCGTCCTCCCGGACTTTTGCCCGAATCCGTCCCATCCGTCTGAGAGACTCTGGCACACGCTGGATGTCTGCAGGGCCTTGCGTATCTACATTGATCGGTCAAGTCAATACCGTCGGACTGAGGCCCTACTGGTGGCCTTTTTGCCGCACTCTCTGGGGCAGAGGGTGTCCACCACGACCATTGGGCATTGGATTCGCGGGACCATCGCAACGGCGTATGAACTCTCGGCGGCGCCACGGCCGCCAGGAATTACGGCACACTCCACTCGCAGTGCAGCCACCTCGGCGGCCTGGATGACCCAGGCATCCTTGGAGGAAATTTGCCAGGCGGCGACCTGGGCCGCTCCTTCCCAGTTTATTCGCCATTATAGGATCGATAAATTTGCTTCGGCGGATGCGGCCTTTGGCCGTAGAGTGCTACAAAGAGTCCGCAAGGAGTCGCACTGATTCGGTCTCGGACTGTGGACCCACCCGGGGGACTTTGGCATGTCCCATTCTGAATGCTGGCTCCTCCCACGATGGAGAAGGGGCGTTGGTCTTACCTGATACACCTCTTCTCATCAGGAGGAGACAGTATTCAGCCCCGCCCTTGTGTAGTCCGTCTTGTCTTCTCCTTGCTTGACTTCTGGTGGTTCCTCTCTTGGTTCTGCATTTGGACTGACTTTTTTCCTTGCCATCTCCGCCGGGTTTTTTTTTCTTCTGGACTCAGGAAGGGATCTCTTCTGGGATTGACTGTGTTCTGTCGGTAGCCGCGTCGGGTCTGCATCTTCGTTCTTGTCTAAACTGGGTCATAGGAGGTGGACCCAGCAAGAAAAAAAGCAGACTCGGTCCTCATTCTGAGTGGACGAGGACAACCCATTCTGAATGCTGTCTCCTCCTGATGAGAAGAGGCGTATCAGGTAAGACCAACGCCCCATTTCATGACGCAATATTTTATTAAGGAAAAGTAATACAAAACTCCAGCCAAGTCACAAGTATTCTACTCACAATCAACTTTTATTTCCTGTCTTACAAGTGTTCAATGTGGCCACCACCTGCAGCACGGGCAACATCAATGCGATAAGAGAATTCCTCCCAGGCGCGTATCAGCATATCACAATCCACTGAGTTGATCGCTGTTGTTATTCGATGTTTAAGGTCATCGAGATTAGTTTCTTTGGAGAAAACACTGTTACCGGAAA
Source organism: Thermophis baileyi (assembly GCA_003457575.1). Taxonomy (NCBI): domain Eukaryota; kingdom Metazoa; phylum Chordata; class Lepidosauria; order Squamata; family Dipsadidae; genus Thermophis; species Thermophis baileyi. The sequence continues at coordinate 3,412,545 of QLTV01003764.1, read as the reverse complement.
AACCTATCTCGATATGCTCCAAAACTGGCTCTTCACTTCACTGCAAGCAGATTTGCGTGACTTCATTTTTCAACAAGATGGAGCACCGCCCCATTGGCACCTGATGGTTTGAGCTTTTTTAAATGAAAAAGTGCCCCAGTGATGGATTGGTCGGAAGGGGGCCCAAGACCTTGCTCTTTGTGCTTGGCCTGTGAGATCCCCAGACCTAACCGTGTGTGATTTTTTCTTGTGGGGATATGTAAAAGATCGCATTTATGTTCCCCACTAACCTCAATGACCTTAAACATCGAATAACAACAGCGATCAACTCAGTGGATTGTGATATGCTGATATGTGCCTGGGAGGAATTCTCTTATCGCATTGATGTTGCCCGTGCTGCAGGTGGTGGCCACATTGAACTCTTGTAAGACAGGAAATAAAAGTTGATTGTGAATAAAATACTTGTGACCTGGCTGGAGTTTTGTATTACTTTTCCTTAATAAAATATTGTGTCATGAAATCGGTTCATTCTTTTTGAATAACCCTGTATAGTACAACTAGACAACCTGTGATCCAATGGGACATCCTTTCAGTGATATTCCTTAACAATACAGAGAAACTTCTTTGGCACCAAAGGATATTATTTGGAAGATGCAGTTGAACCGACTTATGTTCTTCCTGAACTTGCTTGCAATAGCTTCATCATTGCGATCTAAATTTGGGTGTTTATTAGATAGAGGTTGCAAACTGCCTATCCTGATCTTTCCCTTCATATAGCAGAAATTGGCAGTTTCTCCAAGAATAGAAATGCATGACAGAGAGGGCAGATTTTGGCCATGGCATTGACATTAGCAGAAATATTACATTGTGCAAGGCAAGCATTTTGCCTCACTCTTTCTCTGTTGAGCAAAGATAGGATATAGATACATGTGCATATTTGTGTGCCAGTAGGGGATATAAGGCAATACAAACATGTCCTTTGCCTGGACTCTGTGTGTTTCCTAACTGTTTTAAAAGAAACAGATTCAACCACATCTGAAAAAACTTACATTGACTAAATTGTAATTATTAGTCAGTTGCTAAGAATCTCTTCCTGGGAAGTTGTCTAAGCATGCATTATTTCCATTTTGAATTAACATTTGGCCCAGAGGACTTCTCTATGCATTCCCGCCGCTTCCCCTCCTGCCTTGGGTGATACGCAAGATTCTCCAGGAGAGGGCGGAGGTCGTCTTGGTGGCACCTTATTGGCCACGCAGACTGTGGTTTGCAGATCTACTGACTCTGTCCGTGTCTCCACCGTACAGGTTGTCTCAGAGGTCGGACTCTCTCAGCCAGGGGTCGTTTATCCACCCAGACCCGCAGTGGTTCAAACTGACCGCCTGGTGCTTGAGCGGGTCGCTCTGAGCAAGGACAATATTCTGGACGATGTCATAGCCATGATGCAAGCATCCCGCAGGCCTTCCACTACCCGCATTTATAACGCAACATGGCGGGCCTTCTGCGGGTGGTGTGTGACGTCAGCCATCGTTTCATCTGAGGCATCACCTGTCCATGTCCTCCATTTTCTGCAGGCCGGACTGGTCAAAGGGCTTAGTCTGAACACCTTGCGTAGACAAGTGGCGGCGTTGTCCTCTGTTCTGGCTTGCCGAGATGGGGAGTCCTTATCGCATCATCCTCACATCCGCCGCTTTCTGCAGGGGGCCACCAACATCTCCCCTCTGGTCGTCCATCGCTATTCGACGTGAGACCTGCCGAAGGTTTTGCGGTCCCTAATGGATCCTCCCTATGAACCTATTCGGGAGGCCACCTTGCACCTCCTTACGTGTAAGGTGGCGTTTTTGGTGGCCATTACGTCGGCCCGGTGGGTGTCCGAGTTGGCGGCGTTGTCCGTGCGGTCCGATTTGTGCATCTTCCATTCAGACAAGGTGGTCCTTAGATTGGATCCGGCCTTCCTGCTGAAGGTGAATACGTGGTTCCATCACGCGCAGGAGATTGTCCTCCCGAATTTTTGTCCGCGCCCAGTTCACTCTGCAGAAAAGCGTTGGCATACATTGGATGTGCGATGGGCACTACGAGTCTATATTAACCGAACTGCGGGTTTTTGCAAGTCGGAAGCGCTCTTTCTTTCGTTCCAGCCCGCTTCCATAGGCCGTAAGGTGACGCCGTCCACGGTTGGTCGGTGGATCCGATCTACCATCTCTCGGGCTTACGAACTTCAGTCTCGTCCGGCACCGTCTCGCATCACCGCCCACTCGACAAGGAGCGCGGCTACATCGGCGGCTTGGGCGACTCAGACGTCCCTCGAGGAGGTGTGCCGCGCAGCTACTTGGTCGTCCCTGTCTGACTTTGTGCAGCACTATAAGATGTTTCGGCGGAAGCCTCTTTTGGCGGGAGAGTATTGCAGCAGGTCGTTCAGGACTAGCGCCTCGGCAACAGTCTAGCAACCATTGTCACCCACCCGGTTGGACAGCCAGCTTTGGTATGTCCCATTCCTGGCTGCTATATCCACCATGAGGGAGAAGGGGCGTTGGTCTTACCTGATACGCCTCTTCTAGGAATGGTGGATATAGCAGCCAGTCCCGCCCTGTTTTGGTCAACTTCGACTGTTGGCTTCGGCGGGGCTGGAGGAGGACTCTTTTTTTATTGACTCTTTTTATTGACTATGGCACAACGGAGTCTGTCGCTTCGCTTCTTCATTTCAAACTGACTGGCATAGCAACAAGGGAAGTACCTAAACAGCTTTGACAGACTCAGTCCAATCAGAGAGCTGAAGGATTTAACCCATTCCTGGCTGCTATATCCACCATTTCTAGAAGAGGCGTATCAGGTAAGACCAAAGCCCCTTTCCATTTTGAATTAACATTTGGTGAGATTAATTTACTACACTTATTAGTGTCTCCTTCATCTAGATTTGAAATTAAAACTACTTCAATTTTCTGATGGGTTGAATATGATGGAGGAAATATTCTAGGAGAATTCAGTGATTATGGACCTATTAATTATGTTTTATATGCTCACACACAATATAAATATATATATATATGCACACATGCATACACATCACCCACACACCCACACACCCACACACCGAGTATATACACACACATATGTATACGTATACACATATGTATATGTATACACATGTATATCTGTATCTATATCTCACATACATATATATATATGTGTGTGTGTGTGTGTGTGTGTGTGTGTGTGTGTGTGTGTGTGTGTGTGTTTTGAGGTTTTCGCGGGTATTTATATGTAGGTCTATGGTTATTTGGGTTTTCTCCCGCGTGAAGTTGGAGATGTGGTTGCGACGTTTCGACGAAGTCTCATTCGTCATCATCAGGCTGGTTATCAGGCTTGTGTCTTCGGCCTCGTGCTTCTAGGAGTATATATATATATATATATATATACACACACACACACATACACACACATGTATTATGTGTATTCTCATACACAATATACAGTACATAAAGCTACACATAGAACATTTTGTTAAATACACAGGGATGAGAGAAAAATATTTTTTTTTAATTAAAAATGAACATGATGAAATAGGATTCAGGGTAAAGCCATGAAGATTTGGCCATATGAAATTTACCTTTAAAATAAATTAATTCTTAATAAATGAAATACTTACTTAGACTGCTTAATTGTCTTATTATATTTGCCAAGGAAATATTAGTAACACATTCCAGTTCATTCTTGATGCCTCGTGGCAGAGCTGTATGACAAAGATATCTAGGGTCTATGTTTCTTTTTACCAGAGGCATTCTGAAATATCAAGCAGCTACCAGTCCTGTGAAGAAACAGAAGAGCAAATTAAAATATAATTCAGTGTTGCTTATTTCCAAATAAGATGTACAAAGGATGACAAACATTTGAAAATACAATTAAGGCACCTGTGAAAAGCAGGGCTGTCAGATGCAAAATAGGACAGAGCTCTTGCATTTTCCATACTTATTTGGAAATTTTGGTTAGTGCTTATATGATAATTTCCTCATAGAACTATTGAAACTATAGAAATTATAGAAATCTTGTACTGTTTTGCACTGAGCCTCTTTACTATTCATTCATTGTTTGTGAAGCTGTGAATGCTTATATTTTATAGTTCTACCAATTGTGCCAGATGGTATAAACCAATTTTTCCAAATTTTGATTTCTCTAACTGCCTGCATTATGGCATCTTAACTAATCATGTGGGATGAAAGAAGATGTAGTCCAAAACTTCTGGAATGATCTAAGCTGAGAAATGTAAATGTATTCTACAAACGTGTTAAAAATGATGGGGAAAGTGAGTACTTGATTTTAAGGGAATATAAAACAGGATGTAGCAAATATATAGTTATCTGAAAAATAAAGTACACCCCTTTGAGTTCTATGGTTTTTACGTGTCAGGATATAGTAAAAATCATCTGGTCCTTATCAGTTACTAAAAGTAGATACAATCTCACATGAACAACAACACATAACATATTATAACCATGTCATCATTTATTTTAAAAAAAAAAGCCAAAATGGAGAAATCATGTGTGAGTAAACCAGTATACCAGCTGTTCCATGAAGATAGGACAATGCTAATAGATTACAAAGAATATATATATAATTCCTATTTTGTTCCAGTTTTTCCAAGCACAAGGTACATCAGTCAGTTGTGAAAGGGCAGGAGTGAAACTTAAGTTTCATAATTAATATCTGTTTATTTTGAATGAGTTTAAATCTCCAGGTTCATCAAATTCCATCATAGGATAGTAAAAGAAATAAATCATGGTCTAACGGAACCATTATGAATTTATTTTTAAAATTATGAAAAAAGGTAAAGTAGCAGATAATCTGAGGAGGAATGTTTTCCTTCATTCTGGGAAACTAAAACTTAATCAATCTGATACCAACATCTGAGCAAATTCTAGAGCAAATCCTAAAAAGATTGACCTTATAAACAATGTTTTTTAAAACTTTTTTCTCCCAGGACCACTTTCCTCTTTTAATAATTTTGGAGGACCCCAAAAGAACGTTTGTTTGCATTGGTTATACTTATCAACATTTATCATATTAAAATTTAAAATTGACACATTGCTACTGCTTGTCACAATTGTATAATGGGATTTAATACCGTATAACTGTATTATTTTTCAATATAGGTTGGCAAATACTTTAGATTTTGCAGACGGTTGTGATGGTCTTGAACTACCCAGGGATCTTATACACTTAAAAAAACCACTCTTATAAACATGCAGTATTTACCAGAAGTCACCATAGATTTGAAAAGAGCAAGTGTTGCTAGATTAACATTTTTGTTTATGTAACTTCTTTAGTAAAGAGAGCCAGTGTGATGTAATGGTTAAAATGATGATGGGAGACAAGATTCAAGTTTATCCTCAGCCATGGAAATGGAAACTCATTGGAGGACTTTCAGCCAATCAATCTCTCAGACCAACATATCTCATAGAGTATTATTTTGGGGATAAAAAAGGGAGATCCTGGAATAGTAATTAACTGCAAACTGAATATGAACTAGCATAAAAAGGCAGGTACAATTTTAGGTAGTATCAACAGAAATATAATTTTCAAATCATGGGAAATAACCTTTCCATTTTATTCTGTTTTGGTAAGACTATTATGGAGCACTATAGTTTAAGAGGATTCAGTCAAGGCAAGTGAGGATGAACAGGAGGCAAGAAATTAAATGCTATGAAGAGAGACTGAATGTTTAGTATTCAGAGAAGAAAAATTGAGGGAGAATGAAATAACATCCTTCAAATAATTGAAAATATATCATGCTGAAGGTTAAGAGCTGTTTTTCATTATTCCACATTGTAAAACATGAAAGGGGCGTTGGTCTTACCTGATACGCTCCTTCTCGTGGGGTGGAGATAGCATCCTGGAATGGGTTGACCTCATCTGTTCAGTTGATTGGACCGAGTCTGTCAAAGATGTAATGTCACGCCTCTGTTGCTAGGGCTTCCCAGCTTTTGACGAAGACGAAGTGACAGACTCAACCTGTCGGTATCGAAGATCTTCCTTGCTGACTGAGGACCAGACAGTCTTCAGGGTGGGACTGGATGCTATCTCCACCCCACGAGAATGAGCGTATCAGGTAAGACCAATGCGAGAAGGAGCATATCAGGTAAGACCAACGTCCCTTCTCCATAGTGGTGGAGATAGCATCCAGGAATGGGACATACCAAAGCTGGCTGTCCTATGGGTGGGCTACAGTCTGGTCCGAGGTCTCCCCCTCCGTATGGACACGCTGAAGGACCCGGCGACCGAATGCCACCTCCGCCAAGGCGAAGATGTCCAATTTATAATGCTTAATAAATGGAGAAGGAGAAGACCAAGTGGCTGCTCTGCAGACCTCCTCTAGAGAGGCCTGCGTTGCCCACGCCGCTGTTGTCGCCACGCTCTGGGTTGAGTGCGCTGTCACTCGCGTAGGTCTAGGAAAATACTGTAGCTCGTATGCCTTGGCGATGGTTAATCTCAACCATCGTCCCACAGTAGAAGGTGTGACCCTCTTACCTAAGGTAGATGGTTGAAAGGAAATTAACAGGGCCTCTGTTTTCCTCAGGTTGGCAGTCCTCTTAACATAGATGCGGAGGGCCCTCCTCACATCCAAAGTGTGCCACCTCTTTTCCAAGGGGTGGACTGGGTTAGGGCAGAAGTTGGGTAAAATGAGTTCCTACGCCCTGTGAAACCAAGTGTTCACCTTTGGGATAAAGGAGGGATCCAACCGCAAAATTACTCGATCTGTGTGAAACACACACAGGTCCCTCTGAGCAGCTAGCTCAGAGATCCACCTGGCCGATGTAATGGCCACCAGAAACGCCACCTTACACGTAAGGAGGCGCAGGCTGGCCGATCTCAAGGGTTCGTATGGGGCCCCAGTGAGGGATCTCAATATCTTGGACAGGTCCTGTGCATTACCGGGGGACATAGATTAGTTGCGCCCCTGAGAAATCTGCAGACTGTGGGATACTGGGCGAATGATTCCAGTGATCCGCAGGCCAACACTGAGGATAGGGCCGCCACCTGCCTCCGGATGCTGTTGGGTGATAGCCCTTTATCTAGTCCATCCTGGAGAAATTCCAGGAACTGGGCTATCGATACCTCTAGTGGAGAAATATCTGACTTGATACACCAGTTACAAAAGGCCTTCCAGGTGGCGGAGTATATGCGCTCGGTGGAAGGTCTCCTTGAGGCCTGAATAGTCTTGATGACCTTGGAGGAAAAATTGTCCCCTCTCAGAGCACTCCACTCAAGAGCCAGGTGGTCTGTTGGAGCCACTGAGGGTCCAGGTAGACCAACGCCCCCTGGCTGAGGGAGTCCTCGCTCTGAGGGATCCTCCAGGGTCGAGCCACCAAGAGGTTCATGAGGTCGGCAAACCAAGGTCTCCTGGGCCAATGCGGAGCCAGGAGCAGGGCCTCTGCCTTCTCCTCCAGGACCTTCCTGATCACCCTTGGAAGAAGGGGAAGAGGAGGGAAGGCATACAGAAGGCCTGGCGGCCAAGGGCTGCAGAGAGCATCAACTCCCTCCGACCCCTGAGTTGGGAACCTTGAGTAGAACCTTGGCAGCTGTGAGTTTTCTGGGGTGGCAAACAGATCCACCTCTGGGAGGCCGAAATGGTCCGTCAGTTCCCGGAAGTGGGACGGGTGCAGGCGCCACTCTGTGTGGTCAATGGCTGTTCTGCTGAGCCAGTCCGCCTGCATGTTGGACACCCCAGAGATGTGTTCCGCAGATATGGACAGCAGCTGCCTCTCTGCCCAGAGGCCCAGCTGCCTGGCCTCCAGCATGAGGGACCTGGATCTGGTGCCCCTCGATGGTTTATATGCGCCTTTGCGGCCACATTGTCGGTGAGCACCAAAATGTGCTTGCCTGAAACTGACTGCTGGAAATGACTGAGGGCCAGGTGAACAGCCCACAGCTCTAACCAATTGATGTTCTGTCTCTGGTCCACTTGGTTCCACTGGCTCTGAGCCATCCGCGATTGGAAGTGTGCCCACAAACCGAAGAGGCTGGCGTCCGTTGTTACAACTAGTCGTTGAGGTTCTCGGAATAGGCATCCTTTGGAGATGGCTGAGACCTCCACCAGTTGAAGGAGCGGAGGACCTCCCTGGAAACCTGGACCCTGGCTGGCGAACTGCTCCTGCCTGTCCTCTGGAAAGGTAAAAGAAACCATTGAAGGTCTCTGGTGTGTAGGCGTGCCCATGGTGTGATGGCAATGCTGGACACCATCTTGCCCAGGAGCTTTGTGAGCAGAACTAAGGGCACTTTGCGCTCTCTTTGGACCCTACCTGCCAGGTCCCTGAGACTGTCCTGTCGCTCCTGGAACAGATACACCCTGCCCTCAATGGAATCTATAACTGCTCCCAGATGAAGCAGGCAGGTTGAGGGAGTCAAATGGCTCTTCTCTATATTAATAGAGAACCCGTGGTGTCTAAGTGTCTGAACAGTTACCTGGAGGTCCTCTCTTGCTTGATGGATAGAGGAGAACTGGATCAAAATGTCATCCAGGTAACATTGGACATGCACAGATATGGCCCTGAGATAAGCCGTCAAAGCGGCTAGTACTTTAGTAAACGCCCTAGGCACTGATGAAAGGCCGAATGGTAATGCCCTATATTGATAGTGGGTGCCCGCATAGTGAAATCTAAGGTATTGCCGATGTAAAGGCAGAATAGGTATATGCAGGTAGGCCTCCGTTAAATCAATTGAGGTGAGGAAGTCGCCCTCTCTCACGCCCCCAAGAATTGATTGAAGTGACTGCATTTTGAACCACTTATATACAAGATGGCGGTTCAGTCTTTTGAGGTAGAGAATCGCTCTCCACACACCCGAGGTCTTGGGAACCAAAAAAAGAATTGAGTAGAATCCCTGCCCTAGTTGACCCTCTGGGACCCGCTGCATAGCTCGAATGTCCAGCAGGTGCTGTATGGCTGAATCCATGAGGGCCTTTCTTGAAGCGTTTTTTGAGACAGGGCAGCAGATAAAGAACCCCTGGGCACCGGATAAAAAACCTCGGGGGGGGTGTGTGGAGAGGAATTCTAGGGAGAGGCCTGATCTCACCGTCTCCCTGACCCAAGCGTCCAATGTAATCTCCTCCCATCGGTCGGCAAAAAGGGTCAGGCGACCCCCGATGGGAGGTATGGACGTGCAGTTACTTGGGGCGGCAAAAGAAATGACTTCCTCCTCCCCAAAAGGGCTGCTTCATCTGAAAATGTCTACCTCTAGCCGGTCTGTCTTGATGGGCTCTTTGTCTAGGGCCGAAAGACCCCTGCGAGCGGGAAGGACCCACACCCAAGTCAGGGCCCCGAAAGGAAGGGCGGCAGAAGGGCGGATAGGGGCGAAATTCAACCCCCCCGTGACAATGGTAAAACCTTGCGCTTCGTCTCTGGTTTCCACCAACATGGTGTCCAGAGCCTCCCCAAACAACTTGTTCCCTGTGAAAGGGGCAGAGGCCAGGCGCCACTTGTGGCGGGTGTCCGCCTGCCTGTGTCGCAACCCGAGTAAGCGACGCACAGCCACAGAGGAGCCAATGGCCTTGGAGGCAAAACGGGCCATGTTCAGTGTTGCGTCAGCTGAAAACTGTACCGCCGCTACAAGATCTTGTTGAGATCTTGATGCATCCTTACATCCATTGCCGGAATTTTTTCTTGCATCTGGTGGAGCCAGAGCAATGTGGCCCTGTTAAAGAAGGATGCAGTAGTTGCAGAACGGATTGCCCAGGCGGTCGCCTGATGGGCTCTCTGTAGTGACTGATCCGACCGCCTATCCTCTGTTCTGAGGCCCTCCTCAGGCTCTCCAGGTATGTTGGAGGACATCAATGCGGCCACGGGTGCATCCACAGATGGAGTCTGGAGTACCCTAGCTAATTCTGGGCCAACATTAAAGAACCGTTTGTCGGTTGAAGAAGGAATTTGGGCCATCCCCGGAGTCGCCCAATGTCATTGGACCATGTCTACGAATAGTCGAGGCGAAGGGATGACTTCTGCTTCCTTATTTGGTTCCGAAAAGAGTGGATCAGCAGAATCCTGGGGATCTGGTGTTTCTGGCCCTTCACTGCGTGACCCTGGGCGGGCCGCATTTGTAGCCTTGAAAAGAAGAGATTTGAAAAGGCTAGGAGGAAATAGCCCGGTAAAGGCGGGCTGGTCCAGCATTAGGCCTTCGTCATCTGACAAGTCTAATTCCCTTTGCTCTACTTCCTCTGAAAGCGATGGATGGCTATCATGAGAAGGAGCAGGGGAGCCTGGATCTTGTAATGGAGGAAATTCATCGTGACATGGATCTAAGCGATTGGCTGAGAAGGCAGAGACCTCAGAAAATGCCCATCTGGGCTGCTGCAAGCCAGCAGAAATGCCTTGTTTGATTGCTTCTGCGATAATATCCTGAATATTATCAGGTAGTAAAGGTTCCTTGCCTATCTCAGGATGCAGGCCTGCGGCTGTTGGGGTGAAAGTGGCTGAAGGGGCTGCTTTGGAACTTTTACCGGTTCTGGCACTATCCCTTGTTGGGTTAGGAAAGTCTGAGATAGAGCCCCATAGCCCTGTGTTTGAGATAGGCAAGGTAAAACTTTGAAGGGAGAGTTGATCTCCATCTCCCTCTGGTGGCAGTTCTTGCACTCTTGGCCTGTCAGATAAACAGGACTCACTTTGCCTATCTGAGTAATGGGCTCTGTCTTTGCTAGCCCTCTCACAAATTTTTTGAAGGGCCTGGTCTCTGCGCCTTTGATCCTTCAGCTCTGCCTTGGAGGGTTTCTTAGGCTTAGCCCCTTTGCTACAAGCCTTCACTCTGTGCTCTGTATCTCTATAGGCTGTTGTCTCTGCTCTAGCTGCCTCAGAACAGCTCCCAACTGCCGCTGCGTCCGCCATCTTGTGTTTGAACTTTGCGCCCTTTCGGTTGCGAGTTTGAGCTACAGCTTAGTGGCTTGTAGAAAGCCCTGGCTCTGCTGAAATTGCAGCTTAACAGGGAGCAAGAAGCTCCTCCAGACGCAAGCCCCTTGTACTTGCTTTGGCCGCTAGCAGGTTGAATGGCGGAAGTCTGCTTTGATAGCGGAGCGGCTATACGTGGAGCGCAAGACTCCTGATCATGCGGCGGCACTGGCGGCTGTTTTAAAACACTTCGTGAGTCTCCTCTTAATGCCGCGGCGCCTGTTGCGGGGGGCGGTAGGGCGATAGCCAGGGATTAAGCTTCTGCTTTTTCCAGGAGCGCGGAGCTCCACCCGCGCCTCAGCGCTTCAAGAAGTTGTCGGGCGGCGAAGCAAGTCTCTTCACGGAGCACGGAGCTCCTGTAATGGCCGCCCGACTTGCCCAAGGCGGGAGCGCAAAGCTCCATAAAAACGCCGCTTCCCCCGTTTATTGGGAGTGGGGAGCTCCTCGATGGCTGGTTCTCCTGTTATTAGGGGAGCGCAAAGCTCCACAGTCTATCTGGAGCGTTCCCTGCTCAACGGAATGTCAGATTAGTTGGTCGAGGCTGACTGGAGTTAATTGCTAATCTGACAGCAGAGGGGCCCTTCCTGTGGCTAGAGCTGAAACCCTTGCTGCTGGGAATCTCCCAGCGACTCAACCATCTTAGAGGGGAGTCAGCTGGTCCAAACTCACAGTTGTGTAACAGTTGTCAAACTCGTTGTGTGGAGAAGCATCCAAGAATATAGTAAGAATATACGAGGTCAACCCATTCCTGGATGCTATCTCCACCACTATGGAGAATAGTGGATTTAGCTATCATGGAGACAAATTCCACCTGGAAAAAAAGAAAACCTTTTCAACATGAAAGAAATAGGCAATAAAACTACCTATCTAGAGAAATGGTGGGCTTCTCTTCATTGAAACAAATGGAGGCTAGATGTTAGAAATGCTTTAATTTGGATTTCTGCACAGAGCAATGCTTTGGACTTAATAGCTTAAATGGCATGTTTTACATGTAAGGTTCTAAATAATTAGCAATTTCTTAAATAAATAAAAAAGAAAAATACAGAAAATAATTTTCCCATCGTATGGTTGCTCAGAGATAGCAAAGAATATATGGAAAAGAAATGATAAATCAGTGGCAGAAAACCTGCTGTAAAAACAGACATTTTAGATTTATCGCTTAACTTCTCCACTGAAAATTATCAGATAACACACAATGTTAAATATAGACAGCAATTCATCATGATTATTTGCAAATACACGAACACTAACTCTAGTGCTTGCATGAGAAGTTCCTGAATGGTAACATGAGATTAAATTCTCATCTCTTCTAACAAATTAAGAATTTGAAATCAGGCTGCAGTTGATTTGCTGGTCTTTTAATAAAAGTATGTGGCATCATAACCCCCCCACACACACACACACGTTTGTCTGTATGTGTGTATGTGACACTTCTATACTAGACAACTGAAAAATATGCAGTTTAATAGCAGTTTTTCGGAGGGATTTAAATACTTGGACACTGAAGGTTTGACATCTGATTTAAGTACAAATAATGTTTAATGATTAAATATGTAGGAGAAGTGTAATCCTATTAAATACGTAGGAGAAGTGTAAACCCCAGGGTCCTGGCCTCGGCCATGAGACTGCGGGACAAAGTGCCCCCCTGCTGGTTGATGTTGGCTTTGGCAGCGACATTGTCTGTCAACACGAGGACGTGCTGCCCCAACACCAGATGTCGTAGCTGCCGGAGAGCCAGATAGACTGCCCTCAGCTCCAAAATGTTTATACTGAGCCGAGTCTCGGCCAGGGACCAAGTGCCCTGAGCCACTGCCGACTGAATGTGGGGCCCCCAACTGTACATGCTGGCATCGGTAGTGATGACGACCCTGCGAGGCTCCAGGAAGAAACTGCCCTTCGCGACGGCCGGCGAAGTCCACCACTGGAGCGAATGCCGAACCTTCGAAGGAACCACAACCTGGGAGGCTGAAGTGCTGCGGCCAGACCTCTGAAATGGTAAGAGAAACCACTGCAAGTCTCTGGAGTGCAGGTGGGCCCAGGGGGTGATGTGTATTGCAGAGATCAGTTTGCCCAGAAGCGAAGAGAGCAACTTCAAGGGAACCTTTTGTTGCCCCAGGACTAGGAGGGAGACCCTTACAATATCATCCTGTCGCTCCTGCGAGAGGTACACCATGCCCTCCAAAGAATCAACAATGGCCCCCAAGTGGGTTAATCTGGTGGAAGGGGACAGATGTCTCTTTTCCAAATTTACTGAAAATCCGTGGCGTCGTAGGGAGTCAATGGTTACCTGGACATCGTGCTCCGCCTGGAGGCGGGACGATGATTGGATAAGAATGTCATCCAGGTAACATTGAACGCGCACGGGAATAGACCTCAAATGAGCGGCAAGTGCCGCCAGCACCTTGGTGAATACTCTGGGTGCCGAGGAGAGGCCAAAAGGAAGAGCCCTATACTCATAGTGAGCACCTGCGTAGCAAAAACGTAAATATTTTTGGTGACAAGGCCGAATTGGTATATGCAGGTACGCCTCGGTGAGATCGATAGAGGCGAGGAGTTCCCCCTTCCGAATCCCATTCAAAATAGAATGCAGAGTGTGCATCTTAAACCTCTTATATACAATGAACGCTTCCGCCTGGCCACTATTGAGGCCCCCATAGCCCTGGCCGCAAAACGCGCTGATTGCAGCGTGGCGTCAGAGGTGAACTGGGCGGCGGCCAGTAGCTTGTTCAAATCCTGGCTGGCCCGTAAGTCTGACACTGGAAGGTGGTCCTGAAGTTGATGGAGCCAGCATAGGGAAGTACGGGAAATGAAGGAAGCGGTGGCTGAAGCACGGACAGCCCAGGCAGCCGCCTGGTGAGCCCGCTGGAGCACCTGCTCCGTCCTTCGGTCTTCCGGCCTTAAAAGTTCATCAGAGGCGCCTGGCAGGTGACTGGACGAGTATAATGCCTTCACTGGGTCATCGACGGAGGGCAGGAGCAGCTGTGAAGCCAGCTCGGGGGCGACATTAAAGTAACGTTTGTCTAATTGGGAGGGCAGAGGCCCCGAGGCGGGAGACTGCCATTGTCTGAGAACGGACTCGACAAATAGGGGAGGCGCCGGGATCACCTCAGCTTGCGAAATGGTTTCCTCAAACAAGGGGTCCCTGGTTGCCGAGGACTCAGGGAGATCCGAAGTAGAAGGCCCCAGGTTGGCTGCATTGCGGGCCTTAAATAAGAGCGACTTGAACAGAGCCGGGTGAAAAGGGCCGGATGAAGCGGGGGGATCTGGGTCGAGGCCCTCATCGTCAGAGAGATCCAAGGCAAGTTCTCCTTCCTCCAAGTCTGACTGAGAACCGGGGGGAGGGATCCCGGGAGTAATGGTCAGGAGACCGAGTCCTACAATCTGCACATCCCATGGGATTAATCAAGGTAGAGGGACCAGTGCGGTGGGAGGAAGCAGAGGGGAGCCTCTCCCTTTGCTGTAGGCCAGCTTCAATGCCTTGTCTGATCGCAGCCGCAATTAAGGCTTGTGGGTCTAGAGCCGGCACAGGAGTTTGGGCTGAAGATTCAGCAGAAGCCGGAAGCGTAGCTGGCGGCACCAGTCCCATTGACCACTGGCTCATATCGCAGGGCAGGGCCTCCCAGATGTCCTGGTCAGCAATGGTCAAATTGGGATTGTCCAAAGACAACGATGCAGCCCGGGAGGGAGAAGGTCCCAGTGCCTGGGCAGCCGGCAGAACACCTACCACGTCTCCAGCAGATTGCTTGTTTCGGTCAGATCGTGCACAGAGCTTATCAAGTCTCTTGGCACGGCGAGACTCGTCCCTCTGAGTCGCCTTTGAGGGACGGGAGGAGCAAGGACGGACCTCCTGAGAGGTAGACGATGCAGTAGCCGAAGGCCCAGACACCAAGTGATGAGTCTTGGCCCGTGCCTTTTTGTGTGTGGTGCCCACGTCAGCCATGGGGATAGCTATGGCGCCAGATAGGATAGGCCTTTAATGCCGATAGAGAGTGAGAGGCAGTTATCCACAAGGCCCGGCGAAGCCTGAGAAGTGGTTGGCTATCGACCTTCTCAAAATGGCTGCCGTAAAAAACCGAGGTGTTCAAAATGGCCGCTGTAATATTAGCCCCTCACAAAATGGCCACCACCACCATAGAGGAGTCCAAAATGGCCACCGGGGTACTAGACCCTTTCAAAATGGCTGCCACTGCTAAAGACCTCCTCAAAATGGCCACCGCTATTGCTGAGGAGTCCAAAATGGCCACCGCAAGGGAAGACCTCCTCAAAATGGCCACCGCAGTGAAATACCTCCTCAAAATGGCCGCCGCTATTACCTAGGAGTCCAAAATGTCCGCCACAAGGCCGATACCTCTACAAAATGGCTGTCGCAGTCCAATGGAGGCTTCAAAGGCTGCCACAAGACAAGCCTCGAGCAAAGTTGTTTGGACCGATTGCGGTCCTGCAACGATAAGGCAGCAGATGCGGCCACAGCAAGCAGCGGGCTGAGGATGGGCGGCTTTCAGGCGGGCGGCACGATCGAGGCCAGGCGATCGTCCTGTGAAGCCTCAGCGATCCGCTCCCTCAGGAGCGTGACAGCCCCGAAACAACGGGAGACAGGCGGCGACGCGGCGGGCAGCAGACTGGCGTTTGTGAGGTAACCTCACTGCCGAAGGGGGAATAGGGCAGTGGTGGGGACGTCCACGGGCGGCAGAGACTCGCACCTCCCCAAGCGGAAAGAGCGTGTAGCTCTTCTGGCCGTTGGCCACCCGAGCGCCAACACTCCTGTGGCAAATTGATCTATAGTTCACGAAAAAGATGGCCAGACCGCTGAATTGAAGAGCCGGTGGTATGGAGGACGAGTCTAGCTCGTCAAGGCCACAAATGTGACGGAAGGAATGGAACCCCCCTGAGGCAAAGGCCCTCGGCTCAAATCGGAGCAAACGGCCGGAGCCGCTGCCACGACAACCCTCGACCCAGTGACAGATGACAGTAGTCAGCTGGGAGACTCACAACTCGATGACTGGTGAAGATATCCTCACAGAATGGGAGCAGAAATTTTATACGTGTCCTGTTCAGGCTGAGGACTGAGTCAAAGAGGGGATAGTGAGGCGAGAGGACGAAGATATACAATTTGACAGACTCAGTCCTCATTGGCTGAAGGGACAGTGTCATCCCATTCTTGGAGTTTAGCTCCACCCACTATGGAGAATATAGCAACTCATTGGATATCATGCTATCATTATTTTGGCCTCATACAGCCCATCACAGCATCCAGATATCCTAGAACCCAGCCCCTCCTAATAAAAATTACACAATACTCTGCATCACCTGATAATTGCACCTATAGTGCCTGAGGACAAGAAAGAAGTTCTTTTAAAAAATTCATTCACTAATATTAATTATCAATTGTCCCTGCCAGTAGTACTGGAAGTACTGTAGAAAAGTGGCCTAAACTTTAATTCTCAGAGGAAATCTGTGATATGATTGCCTCTGGTCAATGGTCAATGATATCAAAAACAGCTGAGAGGTCAAGTAAATGTAGCAGAACTGCATTTCCATTATTCTTCTCCCAAGAAATGTCACAGCAAAGGCCTGAATAGAGAGATTGATGATATTCTTTTAGGCTGAAAAGCAGATCTCTACCTATATGGAAATAGGTCTAGAAAAGCTGTACTGCCACCACAATTTTCAATATCTTCTCCAAACTGGGCTATGAGCCACTGGTTTCTGAGCAGAGAGAAAAAATTTTCAGGACTACATGACCATCAAAGAGTTGAATTTCATAAATTATTCAATATCTTCAACATTCGATCAGGGAAACAAAAACTATTTACTATTTGCCTGGAACCCTCTTTTTTTCCACTCCAATATTGACTTGAAAAACTAATGCAAATTGTAGGTGCATGACTTGCAAAGCCAATACAGCACACAAGATTGATCGAAGAGGATATGAAAGTTTTATGTCTGTAATTTACCAGAACAGGTATATTTGATAAGGAATATGTCTGCAGTAATATACATACATACATACATTCTCAGAATATAAATATAATTTTTAAAAAATCTACACTCTCCTGTTTCAAAACATTTTGCTTTTTAATTTCAAAATTATTTCATACTGCAATCTTAAATTATATTTATAATGTTCATTTCAAATGTATTCTAAAATTTATATTTTCTTTAAGCAACTATAAAAACACAGCAAAATACATGGCAATTCATTTAATCGCAGAGCTGAGTGTTTATTAATCTTTACAAGCATCACCAATCCCCATGATGCTATAAAACAGTGATGGTGAACCTTTTTTCCGTCGGGTGCCGAAAGTGCGCACACGCACACTATCACACACGCACGTGTGCTCACACCTATAATTTAATGCCCCCCGCGCCCCACCCCCTTGCACATGCACGCATGACACCCCC
>QLTV01003764.1:3367506-3386438 GCA_003457575.1 Thermophis baileyi | reverse complement strand
ACGTGATCCACTTTTGCGACCTTCTGGCTCAGATAGACGATCCTCCAGGCGCAAAGATTCAGCCGGATCCCCAGGCAAGCTGGAGGATGAATGAAGTGCTGCTACTGGCGCGTCAATGGAAGGCACCTGAATAGATTTTGCTAGATCTGGGGCCACACTGTATATTGTTTTCTCTGCGGATGTGGGGTTGGGACCCGCTCCTAGAGAAGCCCATTGACGGGTGATGAGATCAACAAACATCTTAGGCGAAGGAACCACCGCTGCTTCAGACGTGTGTTCCAAAAACAGGGTGTTCGTCAAGTCTTGAACCGACTGTTGGTCAGGTTCAGAAGGTAGAGGTGCCAACCAACGTTCCCTCTAACAAGGGAAATCGCTGCGCGGCAGTTTGAAACTGCTGCGCGGCGATTCCCTGTCACGTGCGCGGCCGCGCAGCAACGTTCCCTCTGACATGGGAAATCGCTGCGCGGCAGTTCAAAACTGCTGCGCGGCGATTCCCTGTGACGTGCGCGGCCGCGCGGCCGCGCACCTTAGAGGGAACAGTGGTGCCAACCCCCACGGCCATCTTTGCTTTGTGTAGCAAGGGCTTGAACAGATGAATGGGAAACAGGGCCGTGACAGAAGTCTGCTCGGGGACAACGCTTTCGTCCTCCGACAATTCCAGGTCGGGGTTTTCCTCTGCTCCCGACGCCTGAAACAGATCGTCTTGATAAGATTGGTCCGACCCCTGGTCCACATCCATTCCCGAGTGAGAAGATACTCGGTACAGCCTCTATTGTCACGTATACCCCCAGAGGCCCCTTGGCCTTGCTGTCGCGACTGCTGGAGGCCCGTCGCAATGCCCTGGCGAATAGCCTCCGTCATTATGTGCCCGGTCGTCCAGCACTGACGGTGTTGCCGTCTGAGTCTGTCCCTTGGTCACCACCTTATCAAATAAGAGCTGAGGTGGCGCAGTGGTTAGAGTGCAGCACTGCAGGCTACTTCAGCTGACTGCTAGCTGCAGTTCAGCGGTTCAAATCTCACCGGCTCAAGGTTGACTCAGCCTTCCATCCTTCTGAGGTGGGTAAAATGAGGACCCAGATTGTTGGGGGCAATATGCTAACTCTGTAAACCGCTTAGAGAGGGCTGTAAAGCACTATGAAGCGGTATATAAGTCTAACTGCTATTGCTATTGCTATATTTTATCTAACGCCTTGTGACAGCGTTGCTCGTCAGCACTAGGCACCTTTGAAGCATTGGCTGTAGAAGTCTCCCCTTTGGAAGACTTTCAGGTTTGTTCTTGGTCATCTGACCTATGGCGGCCCCTGCGACCTTTATTGTGGCGAATGCAGAACCCCTGGAAGCCATGACAATTAGCACACTGCAGGTCAGTTACTGCAGAAATTGTTTAAGGATAGGAGGTAATTGGTGAAATTATTCAATTAGTGATATAGCTTCCAGTCACTGGTCAATTGGTACAGGAGGAATGAAAAGCACAACCATCCTCGCTGAGCGACTGAGTGAAAAAGCTGGTTGGCATAGCAACAAGGGCGGGACCTGAACAGCTTTGACAGACTCAGTCCAATCAGAGAGCAGACGGAAATATCCCATGCCTGGATGCTATATCCACTATGAGGGAGAATAACAAGTATTTGGATTTCTTGGAATACAGGCAGCCAGTTTTGTTATACGTACTAGTAGTTGGGTTCTATGGACTTTGGGGGATCAATATTGAGTTATTCTGCAGATGTTTCACTTATGCTTTTACAGTATATATTAACTTTCTTATGATATAAACTACTGGCAGTCACTTACATCAAGAAGAAAAAGAACAAACAAAACCACAGCAATGGCTAAGTCACATCTGTACTATCCAACTAAGCTAGTGCTTATTTATTTATCAGTAGCTGCTGGTGAAAAATAACAAAGGTAAAGCAAAATTGGGTCTCTATGAGAAAATGTTCAACATAACTGCCTCAATGATCTATAGCCACCACAGCTTTACCAGAAAATCTTAGAGTTTCTTTTCAGAATCTATATTCAGGGTAGATTTCAATTTCTAATTAATAAAGTATTTAATTAATAATTAATACTTAAAGTTCAAAGCAGCAATTACATAGTAATTAAAATGCAGCAATACGTATTCATCAAACAACAAAATGCACTAATACCTCAATTCCATCTTTAGCTATTGATCAAAAGCCAATCCCCAAATGTGTTATTTGGATGCAAAGTTGAAATAAAGGGTGTTTTTTTTTAAAAAAAAATAAATTTTATCTTAACAGGAAGAAACCTTTAACAATAAAGGATTATGTGCTTTCCAAACAAACTCTAGAATTATAAAACTGCACACATCACTCCAAAACTACATTTACTTCTTAGAGAATCAGAGACATCAAAAGCACATCTATGCTTTGCAAAAGGGGAGTAATTCTTTCATAGATATGTAGCAACTGTTATTACTTTTCAACAAAGTATTTATGAAAGGCTTCCCACTTTAAATAGATTTTTTTCAAGTTTAATTTTTATTTAAATTAGTCTCATTTTGCTTCCAAACCATTTCATTTTCTTCGATTAGGAGACATTGGAGATAGGTAATTTGACGTATTTAAATTACTGTTAACTTATGAGAAAGAAACAGATTTCGATTAAATAAAGAAATAAACAAAGAACAAACAAGAGCTTTTAAAAAAATCAATAAATTGTGAGAAATTCTAGAAATGTTCTAAAATTGCACAATACATGGCAAGAATGTCCTGTGTTAAATACAGATTACATAATAAATCTGTTCACTTGTGTAATAACTGGATTACTAAATTAATCCAAGATAGCTACGTGCCAAATTAAACTAAAACAACAGCAGTGATTTGTGACATAGATCAAAAGATTTAAACTTTTTTTTATGTGTGTGTAAAATAAATCTGGGCCATGAAATGTAAGCTCATGCTGAAAGATGGTCCTGCATTTGCAAAGAACAGATTAAAAAAAGCAAAAGGGGCATTGGTCTTACCTGATAGGCTCCTTCTCGTAGGGTGGAGATAGCATCAAGGAATGGGTTGACCTCGTCTGTTCAGTTGATTGGACTGAGTCTGTCAAAGCTGAAATGCCACGCCTCTGTTGCTAGCGCTTCCCAGCTTTTGGCGAATACAAAGTGACAGACCCGACGTGTCTTTATCAAAGATCTTCCTTGCGGTTCGAGGACCAAGCATTCTTCGAGTGAGACTGGATGCTATCTCCACCCTACGAGAAGGAGCGTATCAGGTAAGACCAACGCCCCTTCTCCATAGTGGGTGGAGATAGCATCCAGGAATGGGAAATACCAAAGCTGGCTGTCCTATGGGTGGGCTACAGTCTGGTCCGAGGACCACTAATATTGGGTCCAGAGCGTCTCCAAATAGGTGCTGATCCTTAAAGGGGGCTGAGGCAAGTCGCCATTTATGGCGGGTGTCCGCCTGCCAGTGGCGGAGATGCGATGGCTTTTGAGGCAAATCTGGCCACATTCAAAGTTGCGTCCGATGAAAACTGGGCCGCCGCCAGGAGCTTGTTGATATCCTGGTGCGCTCTGATGTCCAATGCCGGGACCCTTTCCTGTAGCTGGCAGAGCCAGAGCAAGGATGTTCGAGTAAAGAACGAAGCGGTAGTCAATGCCTGGACCGCCCATGCCACTGCCTGATGTGCCTTCTGCAGCGCTTGCTGCGTTCTTCTATCTTCCGGTTTTAGGTGTTCCTCCGGTTCACCAGGCATGGCGGAAGATGGGTGCAATTCTGCCACCGGAGCGTCTACGGCTGGTGTCTGAAGGACCCGCGCCAGATCCAGGCCTATGTTATAAAACCTCCTGTCGGCCGCAGATGGATTGGGGCCGGAACCAGATGACCACTGCCGTTAAATCACATCAACAAAGAGCCTTGGCGATGGGATTATCTCCGCCTCAGCAGTAGGCTCAGCGAAGAGCGGGTCGGTTGGGACGTTCGGTTCCTGCGGCGGGTCAGTTGTTTGAGCCCCAAGGCTAAATGAGTTTTTTGCCTTGAAGAATAGCGATTTGAAGAGTCCGGGCTGGAACAACCCCGTAAAGGTAGGTTGATCGAGCATCATCCCTTCGTTGTCCAAAAGGTCCAACTCCCCATGCCCTTCCTCCTCTGAGAGTTGAGAATGGCTCTTTAGGGAGGGATCCGGTGAATATGGTTCGGGAAATTCAGGATAATCCCCCTGGAGCAGGGGATCTAGGTCTTGGCCGGGTTCTAAGGACAGGCCAGAAGCCACTGATGCTGTCCGTCTGGACTGTTGTAGCCCAGCAGCAATTCCTTGCCTGATGGCATCAGCGATAATAGATTGCATGTTGGCAGAGGTTATCGACTCTGCCCCCGTATCCGGTCTAAGACCTGCAGCGGTTGGCGTAAAAGTAGCCTCAGGCACAGCCTTGGCTTTATTAAGCTGCTGTCCACAAACTGCATCAGAATTCTGCAGTGTTGTCATTGAGTACCAGAGGGCTGCATTGTCAATGGGCAGTATAGGATTATCTAGGGAAAGCTGCTGTCCAGCTCCCCCAGGAGAGAGGCTCCTGGAACATTGCCTGCCGTCATGGCGTGGCTCTGCTGTATATGTGACAAGTGGGAACTCCTCTTGTCTGATTTAGCGCACTGCTTTTCTAGAGCCTTGTCTCTCCTGCGCTCATCTCTCTCTGCTGCCTTGGAGAGCTTGTTAGTTTTATTACTCTCCCTCTCGGTCTGAGAACTCTGCTTAGAATTGCCTGCTGTTGTTTCAGTTATGGCGGTGACAGTGGGTCTTACAGCCCTTTTGCTCGCCTTGGAGCCCGCTTTATCGGCGGTTACGGCTTTGTCCGCCATTTTATTCTCCCCTCTGTCGCACTTGGTGCCCTTGAGGGATAGAGGAGCGCTGGCGGCTTCCTGTGTAGGCAGAGCTCTCGCCAGACAGCCTGGTGTAATTTAGGCTATCGACTTGACTAAGGCTTCAGTAGTCAGCTAATGTTGTGGCTTGCCCGAGTCCCCGCAGCTGCTCATGGATCCGGAAGACCAAGAACCGACCATGGGGTGGCAATATCATCCTGTATCTCCGGCACCTGAGTCCGAGATCGAGGAGGATGCAGAGCCAGAGGACGATAACCAACCAGGGCCTTCTGCACTTCCCCAGAAGGAGATGAGTGACTCCAGTGGAGAGGAGGAGCCTCTGATTGATGCTAGGGCACGCAGGGCAGCTAGCAGGCAAGAGTGGCTCTGCAGGAGGAGGTCTCCTCACCTGTAAACCTGCAGGCTGATGGGCCACGCCCTAAGACTATTTAAGGTTTCAGAAAAGCTGAAACCGTCGCTGGAGACAACGCATTTATTTTCCTGGCTGATGTCAGAACTTTGGATATCTTAGTTGGAATTACTCCAGTCCGGGCTCTTGGCCAACTCCAGTAAGTGAAGATAATTCGGGACTTAATGACCTGTTTGCATTTTTGTATTTTGACTCCTGGCCAAAGTGTTCTTTGATTCTCAACAAGAACGGTGTTGGAAAAACTTTAGCAAACTTACTAATGAGCTGCATTATTTTCTTTGTTTTTGCAAACAGTGTGTGTGTGTCATTTTCCTGGGGGCTTGCCGTGCTGAGTCACAACAGCTAAGCCCTCTAATGAAATAGCTGGTAAGACGGAGCACTGAGCTCCTGAGGCCCAAAGCCACAGGCGGTTTTAAATTGTTGGCGGTTAGTGATAGCGGAATGTGAAGCTCCTGTGGCCAAACATATCACTTGAGCATGAAGCTCCTGCAATCAGCGGCGTATGCTGCGCGCTACAGCACCAACTCCAGCGATCAAGCCTCTCGCCGCAAATGAAGGGGAGCACTAAGCTCCTGTGACAGCATAAATTGTCCTCAAATATCCGCTAAGTAAGAGCGCGAGGTTCTTGTACGGTGAATTCGTTGGCGGCTAGCTGTCAATCAGAGCGCGAACCTCCCAAGGCCACAATCCATCCTGATTAGCTGTTAAGTAAGAGCGCGTGGCTCTTTGAATGGCTAGATTGTTGGCGGCAAGCTATAATCAGAGCGCGAAGCTCCTGAGGCCACAAACCGCTTTAATTAGCCGTTAGACAGAGCGTGAGCCTCTTTGAATGGTGGGATCGTTGTCAGCTGGTTATAACCGGAGCGCAAAACTCCTGAGGCCACAAACTGCTTTAACTAGCCATTAAGAAAGAGCGCGAGGCTCTTTGAATGGCAGGTTCGTTGGTGGCTAGATGAATCGGAGCGCAAGGCTCCTGAGGCCACAAACCGTTTAATTGGCCGTTAAGTAGGAGCACGTGGCTCTTAACATGGCGGTTCATTGGCGGCTCACTGTAATCGGAGGGCGAAGCTCCTGTTGTCACAACTGCAGCGCTAAGGCGCGAAGCCAGGGCACGAAGCTCCTTTAATGAATGGCCTGCCTGTTGCTGGAAACAGGGGAACGTGAGAACTCCTGTGACAGACTGTGGTGTCGAGGCACCAACTTCAGTACAATGTCACTGTGACAGGCTAGGAGTTCAACGGCCGCTCGTGGCTAGAGCCGGAGCTCATAGCCAAAATCGACCCAGAGACTGTACCAGGTGGAGTGAGAGTCAGCTGGGGAATAACTCACAAGAATAAAGTCCAGAACTCTCCTTATATTCGGAATCCGAAGTCAGGAATGGGAAGAAAGCTTGACACATCTGTCCAGGCTGAGGACTGAGTCAAAAGCTGGGAAGCCCTAGCAACGGAGACATGGCATTTCAGCTCTGACAGTCCAATCAACTGAACAGACGAGGTCAACCCATTCCTGGATGCTATCTCCACCCACTATGGAGAAACAGCAAATTTAAACCTTCTATCTAAACTCAAAATCCATTGCAGGAAATTCATAATGCAGTGGAGTTGAGTTCCAGCATAGATATTTGCTTTGAGATGTTGCTTCTTGTTTTCATGTTTGTGTTCATGATATACCTGACTGGTTGTATAACATCTGCGATTATTATTTTTTAGAATGTGACAAGTATTAAAGTATAACAGTATATATAGTATAAAGTATAATAGTATATATAGAGTCCTTCAGGAGTTGGGCGGCATATAAATTTTATAAATAATTTATAAATAATATTTAAACCATTTCCCTCCTGTAATTAAATTTTCCTGCAGTAATACTGCAGCTAAGAAATCAAGAAGCTGTTGTCAAACATGCATATGTTGTCACGTTTTGATTTTTTACAATTAAAGCATTTTTATTAGGTGGCATTAGCTCTTATGGTTATATCCCTTTCGTCATCATTCAATTATCATTTCTAAATACTGTAAACTTTTCAATATATATATATCGATTATATTCCACAATGCAATTTATGAAAATACAAGAGAAGATCCACAATAAAATGGTGCAGTGATACCCCACATCCTAACAGAATTTTTCTTGTTTAGGACTGTAGACAGTCAGAAACAAGAATCTTGTAGTATTGTTTGAGGCTTGCAAAAGAATTGGAATGAAAGAAAGAAGAAATTCACCTTTTTTCTCTTCTATACTATCTTGAAATCTCCTATGTACTATCAAAGTGCTCAGGTTTCTCGGCTAGCTTTTATCTTTAAATTTTTAGAGTAGAACAGGGAACTGGCTAGAACAGTGATGGCAAACCTATGGCACGCGTGCCACAGGTGGCACGCAGAGCCCTCTCTGCAAGCATGCGAGCCGGCGCCCAGCTCAGCTCCACCATGCCTCCATGCGCGCCTCCTGCCAGTCAGCTGATTTTCGGGTATCTGCCACGCATGCGCGGAGGGCAGGGCGATGCGGGAGACGTGAATGCATGCGCGGGGTGGTGGTGGGGTTCATGCGCGCATGCATGGAGGCGGGGGGAGCACAGGGGGTGCTGCGCCTCCCCCTGTGGCCCATTTTTGGTCCCAGGAGGCTGCAGGGAGGCCTGCTAGGCCCAAAACGGAGCGGGGGATTGCACGCGCATGCACGGGAGGCAGAGGGAGCGCAGGGGGGTCGTGCACGCATGCATGGGGGGACGGGGGAGCACAGGGGGTCGCTTTTAGCAAGAAAAAGGTTAGCCATCACTGGGCTAGAAAATGAAGAATGTTTGCCACTTTTAGCTTTTTTTCTCACCTGAAACTTTCCTTTACATACTGTATACAGACATGATTTAAAAAAAAAAAAACGTAGTACAGATGCACCTAACTTCTCATGTCATATTCTTATGCAGATTAAAATGTTCCTCAATAATAGCAAGCCATCAGACAGCACCTTCCTCCTGCTTTTTCAAACATGTTATGCTAAAATAAATGGATGGTCTGGGGCCACCAAGGAGAACCCTGTGTTGGAGCCAAAGCTCTGGCTGCTGTTACTGGTATGAATATTGGAACAACCCAGTCACTTCTGTTCTGGGTTCAGTCTGGACTCGCCTCCTTGCCCTGGGCACATGCACATACCCCTATTATGGACAGTGCTTTCTTCTGTCTTTGGATCATGCGAGCTAACAAGCATAAATCTTTGCTTGGTACCCGAAAACTTCAGTTAATATAGGACTTGCAATGTGAAGCTAGGCTGACAAGGTCCAATCACCAGAGTTCTTTTTTTTTTCTGGAATTCACTCAGGGCTGGAATTCACCTGGAATCAACGGTAGATCTTGGCTCAACGTAACATAACTCAATATAACCCAATAATATTTTATTCTGTCTTGAAAACCAACCCTTGAATTATATACGAAATGTTTTGCAGTCAAGCCATTCTGCATTCCCCTAGACAGGGCCCATATCTGGATGTAGGAAGGGCTATTTCACAATTTAAAATATTGCCCTCCACAAATTAATGACAGACTGAGATCTCTCTACTAAAAAGCAGAGAAGACAAGATTCAGCAGTCACTTCAATCCAGGTTTTTAGATTCTTTGGCAAACTTTGATTTAACACATATATGCTATATATATATTTGGGCTCAATCAACTGTACATCTGAGCAATTTTTTAAAAGCAGCAAATAAGATACATTAGGATTTACTTTAAAGTGGCCAATTTCACATTTTCTAATTTGTAGGTAAGCTTTTTAATATTTTGTACAAAGAATTTGTAGCCTTTTTCTAATACTAATGGATGTCATAATTTTAAGTTTGTATGTGAAAAGCAGCTGAAATTAATTACACAGTTGTCAAGTGCATTTCTTGCAATATATTAGCTATATTCATAAATCTATTTTTCACAGAAATGTGACAAGAATTCATATCACCATAGACTGTACAGTAAATAATTAATTGTAGATTAATTGACAAAGCTCCAGAAGTAAGTGCTGTGTCAAAGGTCTGTATAAAATGCATTTTTCCCATGTAAATGATATGAAAATCATGTATTTGATTTGATGCATAGAAGAAAGAAGTTCCAGATAAAACAGAATAATTCACGAGCAATATAGCTTCAAGCTTAAATCCTAAGAGCCACAATTACACACTCTTGCATCAAGAGAATAAATGAAAAATGTATAAAACACTGCTAAAACCTTGTATGTGGTATCTGTGCCTCCATATACTGTTTATTGAAAGAAAATTTATTTGAAAATTAAAGTATTATATACTGTAACACGGACAAACAAGCAAATAAGTTATAAAGAAGTCTGAAGCAAAACCAAAAATATTAGATAAGGATGACATGTAGGACATTATTTGACATACAGAGACTATTAAAGCACTATCATTAGCTGATGACTTGTTTTTGGTTTTGGAGGATCCTTCAATTCCAGGGAATTGAAGCAGTAATGAGAAAAATTAAAAGAATTTGGTACATTAGCAGATTTTAAGATTAACAAACAGAATACGATGTCAAGAGTAAATATCAAAATAGAGGCTCAAACAGAATTGATAAAAATGGGATTTAAGACTGAGGAGAAAAGTCAAATATATTGGTATAAAGATGACAAAAGCGAATTGGATATTATTTCAAAATAACTAGTTTGAGACACAGAATGAAGTTAAAAAAAGAAAATAATTACAATTGCTATTATTGGGAGAATTTCTGTGATAAAAATAAATGCTTTGCTTAGAATATAAGGTGTTGCAAGATGCAAAGAATAGAGAAGGAATGGCTTTTCCCAACTTGAAACTGTATTTGCAGCTTGCTGTTTAGTTTGGATGAAAGAGTGGGTGTTGCTGGGAAATAGAAGACTTTAGGAGTTAGAAGGATATGACCCAAAAGTCCAATGACATGGATAATTGTTGCACAATAAAGTCAAGGTTAATGCAAGTTTTAAATGTAGATTATGTTAGACATGCCAATTGAGAATATGGAATAGGTACAGAAATAATAATGAGAAATAATAGACAAATACAAATGGCTAACTTATCATGAAATACTAGAATTCTGTCAAAGGGAATACAAACCAACATCAAGAGAAAACTGATGGCAGAGGGACATAGTTAATAGTTTTCCTATTTACAGGTTTAAGAAAGATTCAAAGTAGATAAAAGCATTTATGATGCTGACTTTGAAACAATTGTATACAAATGATGTACATATAATTGCTAAAATGTATAAACTTTATTGAAATTTGAAACAAGAATAAGTAAAACTGCATGATAAAGTGGGTTAAAATTTTTCATTACACTCTACAGCTGGAACAATGGGAAATTATGTGGTTAAAAGGATATATAGGAAACATGTACGTTAAAAAAATATTCATACAATTTTTACTTTACATACTTGTATCTGACACTTAGGACAATAAACGGAGATGTTACTAACCATATGGCACCTATTTTTTTAAACTTTTTTTTAAAAATGACACCATTTAACTACTGTATTAAGCTCAACCATCCTGGTTATCAACTACTGTTTCCCTGACTGGTAAGTGGGTTCTTAAGTCCTTCTTCTACTGCATATGGAATATTTGCTCATTGGTACATTACACAGATGACAATTCAATCTGTAAATATGAAGATGTCATAATTATGGGCCAGCAATAGGGTTTTTTGTGTGGCATACCTGTAAGCTAAGTACGTAAAGAGCTAATGTGACAGCTCGATGTAGCTGTCACTCTGTAACCCAGACATTATTTCAATTATGTCCTCATATTATATAGTCCATACAGATAGATAGGTAGATGCACACACAAAAATGATGTAGCTACCATCAAACATATGGTTCTCAAGTCTAAAAATAGCATGTTAAAAATATGCCATCATTTAATATACAGTGCTTTTTAATTAATAGCATCAATAACAACTAAAAGACCCAAAGAATACTAGCATTACAACAAACATGTAGTTTGTTAGTCTACTGCTACTCCTAAAATCTTTTCTTTGAAGCCATTGTCAGCCCTCCTCCCAACAAATAGATTCCCAGATTGGGAATCAACTCAAAAGGAAGGCTAAGAGTACTTGCATTGAGAGTTGCCATAATAATGAAACTCACAAGTCTGATTGTGAAGTACCGGTACCTCTTCCCCTTCTTATACTCAGGAGGTCTATGTCTGAGCCGTTGCTACATACGGTACTTTCTGCCTCGTTTGGACTTAAGCTATGCTTTCCAACAGATCTGGCCTATCTTCATCAAGGTCATCTTCACACTTCATACTTGCATTCTAAAAATATTCTCCTTTTACAGAAATTTCTTTCCCAAGTAAAGCATCTCCATACAGGAGCACAAATCAACCATCCGTCCTTTTATAGTATGATAATGCATTTATACTTGCTCATAATTATGTAGTTCCCATCTTCAAAAAAGGAAAAAAAAACAGATCCAGGAAACTACAGACTTATCAGCCTGACCTCAATACCATGGAAGATTCTGGAAAAGATAATCAAGCAACGAATCAGCGAACACCTAGAAGCAAACAAAGTAATAACCAAAAGCCAACATGGGTTTGTCAAAAACAGATCATGCCAGACTAATCTTATTGCATTCTTTGACAAAGTGACAAAATTAGTGGACCAGAGGAATGCTGTCGATATAATTTACTTGGACTTCAGTAAGGCATTTGATAAAGTAGACCACAACCTACTACTAGATAAAGTAGAAAAATGTCGGTTAGACAGCAACACCACCAGATGGATTCATAACTGGCTGACCAACCACACTCAACGTGTAATGCTCAATGGGACTGCATCTACATGTAGGGAAGTATGCAGTGGAGTACCCCAAGGCTCTGTTTTAGGCCCAGTGCTCTTCAACATCTTCATCAATGACTTGGGCGAGGGGAGAGATGGGGAACTCATCAAATTTGCAGATGACACCAAGCTGGGAGGAATAGCCAACACTCAGAAGATAGGCTTATGATACAGAAGGATCTTGACAGACTTGAACATTGGGCGCTATCTAACAAAATGAAATTCAATGGTGAAAAAAGTAAGGTTCTACATTTAGGCAAGAAAAACAAAATGCACAGGTACAGTATATGTGGTACCCTGCTCAATAGTAGTAACTGTGAGAGGGATCTTGGGAGTCCTAGTGGACAACCATTTAAATATGAGCCAGCAGTGTGCAGCAGCTGCCAAAAAAGCCAACACAGTTTAATTTATATAAAAAAAAATTTATATGCCGCCCAACTCCCGAAGGACTCTGGGCGGAGTCCTGGGCAGTTCTAGGCTGCATAAACAGAGGGATAGAATCAAGATCACGTGAAGTGTTAATACCACTTTATAATGCCTTGGTAAGGCCACACTTGGAATACTGCATTCAGTTTTGGTCGCCACGATGTAAAAAAGATGTTGAGACTCTAGAAAGAGTGCAGAGAAGAGCAACAAAGATGATTAGCGGACTGGAGGCTAAAACATATGAAGAACGGTTGCAGGAACTGGGTATGTCTAGTTTAATGAAAAGAAGGACTAGGGGAGACATGATAGCAGTGTTCCAATATCTCAGGGGCTGCCACAAAGAAGAGGGAGTCAAGCTATTCTCCAAAGCTTCTGAGGGTAGGACAAGAAGCAATGGGTGGAAACTAATCAAGGACAGAAGCAACTTAGAACTAAGGAGAAATTTCCTGACAGTTAGAACAATTTCAGTGGAACAGCTTGCCTCCAGAAGTTGTTGGTGCTCCAACACTGGGCGTTTTTAAGAAGATGTTGGATAACCATTTATCTGAAGTGCCTAAGCAGGGGGTTGGACTAGAAGACCTCCAAGGTCCCTTCCAACTCTGTTATTTCTATTTCTAATTCTTCTGAATATTAAATTAGGTAAAGATTTTCCAGTGACAGAGATTATGAGTGCAAGGGAGCAAGAAGGTATTCCTAAATTATTATGCTCTGAATTTTAATACAATCATGTGTTCAGGTTTCATAAGATGTATAGTATTATAATAAAATATTTTCAAATGTGAATATTTTTGAAGCATGTATAAGCATCTCCACACCTTTTATTTTGCAATAGTATTAAAAAAAGTTCCAAAGAACATAAATTGATTCTGTTAAGCCATTATTTAACGTGAAAATACAAGATGAAGTGAAATCATTTTGCTATCATAATGTTCACTATTTTTGATTTGCATAATTTGCTTTGGCTGCTAAGCAACAAATCAAATGTATCTTGATATATTTCATATTTAAATGCATTACTGTGTTTCCTACAGTCCTCTTTTGCAGAAAATAGTTGCAGAACAGCTGTTTTTGGAGCAGTAATAAAGGCTTTATATTGGCTACAGTATATGAAAATCCAGAGAAGATTTTTGCTTTCAAAAATAACTTCCCAATCAATCTATCAACAACTCTCTGTCATGCACCACAGATGCATACTTTTTTTAAGAAGTTTTTTATTTATAAAAGTTAAAAAACAAACAAACATTAAAACAAAAAGACATGTACATGACGGATAATCCAGTTTACCTACTTCCATTGAATTAATTCTATTCCTAAATATACATATATACATATATTTACATTGTCTCTGTCTAGATGCACCATCATTTTTACAATATAATATTTTATACAATAACAATTCCATTATCTTTAGAGAAATAATATTCTCTACCTTTCCAATTATCGTTATTTCATGTTCCTGACTTTCCTTTTTTCCCACCAACCATATAATTTATCCCAGGTTTCAAAATATTCTGATTCATTTTTATCTTTTAGCTCCATCGTTAATCTGTCCATCTCTGCACAAGACCATATTTTATGTAGAATCTCTTCATCTGTGGGGGTATCTTTGTTTTTCAACTTTTGTGCAAAAGCCAGTCTCGCAGCAGTCAAAATATGTAGCATTAAATATAATATTCCTTTGTCATATTTGTCTATAGTGATTCCCAATAGAAAGAGTTCAGGTTTTAATTCTAATTTTACCAATAGTATTTCTTCCAGCCATCGTTTTATTTTATTCCAAAATTCCTGTGTTTTGGAGCATTCCCACCACATGTGGTAATATGTCCCTGGAGTAGTTCTACATTTCCAGCACATGGGCGAAAGATTTGGTCCCATTTTGGCTAACCTTGTCGGCGGGAAGTGCCATCTATAAAACATCTTATAGAGATTCTCCTTATATGAGGTAGCTAGAGCACCACAGATGCATACTTGATTGTTATCCAGATCAATAATTGAAGTATAAGTTCAAGATGAACATGACTAACTTGGGAAGACCATTTAAATCACACTAGATGTGTTCTAGAATCTCTCTTTTAGAAAAATATGGAAGGAGGTTTTGAATTGACTCCTAAACCTGCAATTTGTTCTTGTTAAGAAACATTTTGAAGGCTTTAGTAGAAGCATGCTAGGCAATCAGAAATAAATTCCTGTGAGTTCAGTTAGACTTATTTTAAAACTGAATCTTAAAATAAACACATTCATTCTACCTTTCACAATATAAAAGCCAAAAAGTATCATATATTTATTTCTTAATCAAGCACATGTCATTTCATAATTGTCCACATTTTTATTGAAAGAAGTTTAAATCTATATTACATTCAGATTATATCAAAATGGATCTCAAGACAGCAAACATCCATTTTCAAAAATTCCAAAAATGTAAAACTTAAAAATCAAGATAACTTTAAGAGTTATCAGAATGCAGGCACAGAGAAATAGTGAGTCTTTGTATTCTGAACTACAATATCTTAAGTAGTCAGCTCTAGACAGTATGAATAATATACAGTTTTTTACATATACATATACATATACATATACACATACACATATATATACACACTAGCTGATGACCCGGCGCTGCCCGGGTATTTTTTCATCCTAATCCCCCCCCGCCTCCCGTGCATGTGCGCACAACACCACCCCCCCGGGGCCCATTTTGGGCCTAGTAGGCCTCCCTGCAGCCCCTCCTGTGAGCCAAAACGGGCTGCGGGAGGGCTGTGTCCCCCCCATGCCATTTTTGGCCTAGTATGCCTCCCTGCAGCCAAAATGGGCTGCTGGGGGGCTCGCGCTGCACTCCCCTGCGCTCCTCCCATGTATGCACAGCAGAGACCTAAATATCAGCTGGCCGGTGGGAGGCACGCGCACATGCGCTGTGGAGCTGAGCTGGGCTCTGTGTGCCACCTGCGTGCCAGGACACAAACACACACACACACACACCGAGGGGTGTCATACCCACGCAGTATTTTTTTCCAGAGAGTAAGTCATCTTGCCAATTGTCTGCACAAATGGGAAAGTGAAACTCTGCAAACTGGACCCTCCACCAAAAGAACTTTTGACTTACACATCAGCAGATACATCAGAGTCAAAGCAATGGGAAAATGAGCTCCTGCACCCGGTGGAAAGCTGAATTCATGGAATGTACCATGAAGGCAGGGTCTAATCTCAGAACCACCTTATCCTTATGGAAAACACATAACCTGGGGTTGACCGACAATGTCCCCAACCCTTCTAGGCAAAGTGATTGCAACCAAGAAAAGGACTGTGAAGGAGAGCTCTCTCAAAGACACAATGGCCAGAGGCTCAAATGGAGCTTTCATGAGTGCTTTGAAGACCTTGTTCAAATCCCAGCTACGGAAGCTGTGGATAACTGGGGGATTTAGAAGCGCCCCCCCCTACCTCTGCCACCACCACCCGTTTTACCATTTTCTCAAACTGGGTTTGGAACATAAATCCCTGAGCTGGGCCATGCTGCGCCTCCTCCACCCCTGCTGAAATAGGCTGGGTCTCCTTTGTGGCCTCCATACCTGTTTCGCCTCGGTTGGGGTGGTCCCGTCCTTTGCGCAATGATTTGGGGTGAAGGACAATCCTGGGAACATGGGCTGAAGCTGTGAGGTTGGGGAGGACGATCCGGTTAGGCCATGGCGTGCTCAATCAAAGGCCTCTGTACTGGCCTAATCAGGCTCCCTCCGCTTCGTAGACCTACTGTGTGAGGGAGGCCTAGGCCTGAGTTGGGGCGAAGGACGATCCTGGGAACTCAGGCCGAAGCTGTTTCCTGCGAGATTGGGCTGCCGCAGTGAGGTGGGGCTGGGCGATCCGCTTAGGCCGTGGTGCACTTAATCAAAGGCCTCTGTACTGGCCTAATCAGGCTCCCTTTGCTTCGTAGGCCTACTGTGTGAGGGAAGCCGAGGCCTGAGTTGGGGCAAAAGACGATCTTGGTAACTCAGGCCGAAGCTGTTTCCTGCAAGATCGGACCGCCGGTGAGGTAGGGCTGGGCGATCCGCTTAGGCCGTGGTATGCTTAATCAAAGCCCTCTGTACTGGCCTAATCAGGCTCCCTTTGCTTCGTAGGCCTACTGTGTGAGGGAGCACGGTCAATCAAAGGCCTGTGTACGGGCCTAATCAGGCTCCCTTCATAGGCCTACTGTGTTATGGAGGCCTAGGCCTTAAAGGCCCACTGTGTGAGGGAACACGCTCAATCAAAGGCCTCTCTACTGGCCTAATCAGGCTCCCTTTGCTTCATAGGCCTACTGTGTGAGGGAAGCCTAGGCCTGAGTTGGGGCGAAGGATGATCCTGGGAACACAGGCCGAAGCTCTTTCCTGTGAGATCTGGCTGCCGGAGTGAGGTGGGGGCAGGCGATCTGCTTAGGCCATGGTGCGCTCAATCAAAGGCCTCTGTACTGGCCTAATGAGGCTCCCTTCATAGGCCTACCACTGTACTGGCTTAATCAGGCTCCCTTCCCCCTCTCATGACATCACGAACAAATGTCGCTCTAGGACGCTGCATTCGCTCTCCTTAAAGGCCCAGGCTTTCCAGAGTTATGGTGGAACACACACACAGACACACACAGACACACACATCCCAGGGGTGTCTTACCCCCACAGTGTTTGTCTCCGGAGGGTAAGTCATCTGTGTACCAAGTTTGGTCAAAATTGCTCAAGGCGTTCCAGAGTTATGCTTCAACATACAAACATAACATACAAACATACATCCTTATATATATATTATATATATAGTATTATTTTTTTAACCAGATTCCCTTAGCCAGTCAATGATGCCAGGACAGTCATATGACCTTTACAGTTAAGATACTTTGTGGAGATAACTATGATCTGCTGAAGCATCAGAAATAGAATAGGATAACAGAATGCCTGCTTGTGCATTGATCCTTATCTCCCTGAATTCACAGTAGATTTGATACCAATTTTTTCCAGCTGGTATCATTAGCCTTGATAGATGACATGCATTTGAAGTCCTTTGTGAACTGCTGGGACAGCTAAAATTTTGCTTATTATTTCTAGACTAAGTACATTCTATCAGAAATGGGGGCAGAAAGGACTCAGAAATCAAAAAATGTAGGAGAAAGAAACAAAGACACTGATAGAAACCTGCAGAGATGATAACAGGAATGGAATGTCACTATGGACTGCAGGGGGAAATGGGCATCATTTCAAAAGAGGATTTTGTCTTTCAACCTAAATGCATCCAATAGGGACTTCAATAAGATGTTTACAAGTAGAAAAACATGAAAGAGAGAGGAAAGAGATGGGAGTATAAAGAAAGACATACATTTTTAATGGAGTACTAGCAATGTAGTTCACAGAGCATAGTTTAATCACAGTGTGATTAAACCTGGATGGAATCAACAGGAATGAGAAAAAAAACTATCACAAAATGCAAGCCTGTAGTTAAAAGCAATAAGGTCCTTCTGTTTGGAATTAAATGCATAATCCAAAATAAAAGAATTTTCTATTTGTAACTTCAGTTCTGCTAATAATAGTGTAAATTATGTTTATGTTCAACAATTTTATGCTTTTAGCTTTGGAATAGGAGATGAAAATAAACTTTCTATAAACGAAGGGAATATACAAAGCAATGGTGGTTTGCAAAACAGTAATGTGATTGTGGTAAACAGAATTAGTATAAATACTATTTTTCTTTTTATCACACACTTAATCTCCGTGACTGATTATTTCTTACTACCTTTCTATGCTTAATATAACACTGCTTATCCTGAAAAGAAATTGTGTGATGGGTAGTAAATTAAGGGTTCCGTGCAAGAAAAATAAGATACATTTTATTAAGCAATTTTTTGAAGTCTCTAAAATCATAATTCTCCACAATTTATGTACTAACCTCAGTGAAATAAAAATACTGGAGAAAAATGGAATTGATCTCCATTTAATACCCACGAAACAAGACAATGGTAAGTCAATATTAAGAGCAGTGGAAAAATATATCTTGCTCTTTTGATAATATATGATATGGAACAGGGGTGGGTTCCTACCGGTTCGCCCGAACCGGTAGCCACCTGCTAGTGACGTCATCCGAACCGGATCGGTGGTTGCCGGTCTGTGGGGGCCGCCTTTTTTAAAAAAAAATTTCAATTTTTTTTTTATTTTTTTTCTGAGCATGCTCAGAAGGTGACTTCCAGCACTGCATGCGGTCGCCATCTTTTTTTTGGCTTTATTTTATTTTTATTTTTTTTCTGAGCATGCTCAGAAGGTGACTTCCAGCACTATGCATGCGGTCGCCATCTTTTTTTGGCTTTATTTATTTTATTTTTATTTTTTTTCTGAGCATGCTCAGAAGATGACTTCCAGCACTGTGCATGCGGTCGCCATCTTTTTTTGGATTTATTTATTTTATTTTTATTTATTTTTTTCAAATTGAAGCTCAGCTTTATCTATTATTT
>QLTV01003764.1:3336266-3347581 GCA_003457575.1 Thermophis baileyi | reverse complement strand
TCTCTCTCCCTCTCTCTCTCTCCTGTTTTTCTCTTTTTCCTCTCCCACTCCCTTCCTCTTTCTTTCTTTTTCTCCCCTTCTCTCAATTTTTTCCTCTTTTCCCTCTCTCATTTCTCTCTCCCAGGTTCCCAGATAAATGAAGCTAGAAGGCAAGGGCGACGGTGGGGGTGGAGACTCTCTACAAACGAGAGGGAAGCGCCCCTGTATTTGCCTCTCATCTCGTGGAGGCTTCTTCTGGCGCTTCTTAGTCTTGCCCGCACCTCGGTCGCTCGGGGAGACGTGCGACTTGCTCTCCGCCCCGAGATGCTGGCCTGGCCTGGCTGCAGCAGATGCTCCGTGTTGTAATGGGCTCGAGGAGGAGGGAATCCAGTCTCCCCCATTGTGAAGCACGCTTTCGCTGTGCAAAGCGCTGCAAGAGCAGCGGGCAGGCCATGGAGGGGGTATTGGGTCTTCCCCCCGCCCCATGCCAAAGGAAAGCCAGCTGGG
This sequence comes from Thermophis baileyi, assembly GCA_003457575.1. NCBI lineage: Eukaryota > Metazoa > Chordata > Lepidosauria > Squamata > Dipsadidae > Thermophis > Thermophis baileyi. The sequence goes on along the minus strand of QLTV01003764.1, from coordinate 3,347,095 downwards.
CTTCTCCTTCCCTCGTACCTTCCCCCTTCCCCCTGCTCCCTTCAACCCACTCAATCCTACTTTGGGACAGAGGAGTGCACGCTGGAAACGTGTGTTGGGGCGATGTCGGAGCGCATCTTCTGACCCTCCGGTGCTCGCCCGCAACTGTCCGCGCTCAAGGCCCGGCTTGCTGAGGGGGCGGGAGCAACCCTGATGCCTCTGCTGACCCCCACAGCATCAGCCATCGCTGCCCGGGGAAGGCACAGGCAACAGAAAGCGGCGCATTTCAAAGGTGGCAGCTCACGTTGGAGGTGCCGAACAGCGGGAGAGCTGCGAGAGCTGGGCCACGCCTATCCGCTGTCCAACTCACCAATGGGGGTGATTCTGCTGGGCCATCTCCCCCTCCTGCTGGGCTGTTGTGCTCGGCGCTCGGTGGGAGAGGAGAGCGCTTCCCCATGCCGCCACCTTCTTTCTCTTGGCCCCCCGCCGAGGAGGAAGGCCAGGCTTGGGGGATGGCCCCCACCCTGCAAGATCCGCCCCCGCCGTTCTCTCCTAGCCCTCTTTGCTAGCGGCAACAGCAAATGTACAGCAACGAAGGCAGAATGCTGTTGCCACGCAAAGGCAAATGCAGGGGCTCTTCGCTCCCGCACTAAGGCTCCATCGCTGCGAGAGGGCGACAGCTCTTTCATCTCTCTGCTGCGACAAGGTGACAGGGAGCCACAGCAGAGGGCCCAAAGAGCCGCATGTGGCTCAGGAGCCGCAGGTTGCCAACCCCCGCTCTAGTCCCAAAGGTGCTTTTTCAAGAGGCAACTGGACTTTCTGTCTTTTCTTTGAAGATGTTTCGCTTTTCATCCAAGAAGCTTCTTGAACTGAAGAAGCTTTCTTGGATGAGAAGCAAAACGTCTTCAGAGAAAAACCAGAAACTCCAGTTGCCTCTTGAAAAAGCACCTTTGGGACAACCATGACCTGGATGACTGAGAATCTCCATAGACATGTACGCTCTAGTATTTTACCTCATTCATTTCAAATTTATGTCATTTGTACTATAGCTATGGTATTGTTTTTACCATATTTACCAAAATTACAAAGTAACCTGTCCCCATACCACTAGATAAAGAGGCAAATAGTTTCATAGTTTCACAGTAACATAGAAAGCTACTTAAACAGAAAGCAAAGGCCAACTAATCAATTTCCACTGAAGCTGCAGGTATTTTTTACAAAATAAATAGATTTTGATCTGATTCACCAAGGCACTTAAGTGACAGTGCATAAGAGTACTGCTATTTCTAAATATATTTTATTTATGGCTTGGCTATTAATAAAGTCTTGTGTATTAAACAAAAACATTCTGGGTGGTCAAATTCTCCTGCTGACAGAACTGTTACTGCAAATGAATCTAAGAATTGTAATTTTCTATCTCCCTGAAGTCTCCAAAATCTCCTCAAACACTGAAAGATTCTAGAGGCAATCTAGAGGTAGAGATGCAAAAATTTACTTTTTTTATACAAGCCCCCAACTAGTGTGCCTTTGGATTCCAGCAGTGCTAATCCCAGAGTTTTTATTTTTTTAAAAAGGAAAAAGTGTAACACTGAACTCAATTAATACTTACTTCCATGACCATCTGTCAAATTTTGATTTAAATAAAAAAGATCTGATGGGTCAGTAACTGCATTTGAGAAAATACAATGTATTTTTATGGTTGATGGCAGTCAGTCAGATGTTTAGGCTGGATTTGGCATTTTTATCCACACATTGAGTGCTTTCCAAGGACCCATATTATTATTATTATTATTATTATTATCTGTTCACAACAATGTGAAGTTACAATTGCCAGTTCTTTAGCTGTTGGCCTTCATACACATTGAGTTTTTCCCAACAATCTAGGATATGGTAATGTATTGGCGTAGTATATGTGCAAATCCACACAGTATGGCCTTTTGCAACTGACAGATAGAAATGTTGTCAATGTACAAATTTTCTAAGTGCCCTCCACAATTTTTTGATATGGCACCGTGTGCGCCAAAAACCACTGAGAGCAGCACAGCCAATTTATAATCTTTTAACTTCTATTTTCAGATCTTCAGACTTTGTAATCTTCAGTTCTTTGTCTCCTATTCTACTATCCCCTAATATTGCCACATCAATTATCCACACTTTCTTCTTTTCAATCATAATTATATCTGATGTTTTGTAACCCAAACTTTACTTTTGTTTTTTGGTCCAAATTGTCCAGTTTAGTTCAGTTAATAATTTCAGCAGTGTAACCTATCACAGGTACCGGTATGGCTCAAATATTGATGGCTTTGATAGTGTTTCCACCATTCAATTGTGTCTTTAACCATTTTCTCATTATTGGATGTATTCCTCACTAATCACATCAAGCCTAGAACTTGCAATTTCCTGATTTCTAGCCAGCACCTTTGCTACTACACCACACTGGCTCTTGTATTGCCATTGTATAGCCAAACCTATAGCTATTGAGTCATTTACTTTTAAATAAACTTTTAAAATACTTTGCACAGTCCATTATATTCTGAATGGTTTAATATAAAACTCCTTAACAACTGTTGATAAAATAAAATTAAGAAAACTGAATACAGTTCATTCACAATAGCATAAAATAATGGGAGGAACAGAAGATATAATCAGAAGCTATTATATCAGCTATTAGCATATGTAATATATATATATAGTAAAATAATACTTTAGAACAAAGTAGCATAGTTTCCATTTCCTTCTGTAATGATAACTAAGGGAACCAAAGAAGGGCTTATCTGAAGTCAGTGGAATCATGTGTTTTAAGTTCAGTATACTTAGAAAAATCTTGTACTATATTCTATCAATTGTTTAAGTTATCTTTTATATGAAATCTAAGTTACATTAATAAATAAAAGTCAGCAGGATATATATTATATACAATGTTAATAAAAGATGACTCAGGAGAATGACATACATTATTCATTATTCCTATTTCATGTTTGTTGCAAACAAAAACAAAACTAGTGGAATATCTATGCATACATTCCCCCATTGCATTCTACTAATTTTTCATTAACTTGTCCATTCTTCTAGATCAGGGGTGTCAAACTCAATTTCATTAAGGGCTGCATCAGGGTTGTGTTTGACCTTGGGGGGGGGGGCATGGCCAGGGTGGACGTGGCCAGCTTGACGTCATTTGTGTCAGGGGCGCCTGTGGCGGCCCGAGCGCTCTGCCAGCGAAAACAGGCTCCCGAGCTCCATTTTCGGCTGCAACGGCCTCCTGCAACCCTCTGCCAGCAAAATGGAGTTCGGAAGGACGACACACGGCCCTCCCAAGCTCCGTTTTTGCTGGCAGAGGCACTGCGGGCTGGTCCTTCGCTGTTTCCAGGGCGGCCCCGTGGACCAGATCTAAGCACCCCATGGGCCGGATCCAGCCCCCAGGCCTTGTGTTTAACACCCCTGTTCTAGATGCTGTTAATGGTAAGTGCATATCAATATGAAAAGGAAGTCCTGAAATTAAATTCAAATCTTGGAAAGTGCAAGGCAGGGGGGAAGAAATCTTGCAGCATTTTTTGTAATTAAACTGCAACTGCATTCTACCAAGATTCCCCCCCCCCCAAATTTTCAGTGTACCCAGTAGTTTCTAGATAGTGCCACATCCAAATATCAACCAGAACCATTTCTGCTAGCTTCCAAGATCAACCAAGTTCTACTAGGTGCCGCCACCTGCTGAGAACAAATCATAAGGCAATGCCCATTCCACACAGAGAAAGTGCATCTTGTAATTATAAAAATTCTGCCCCTAATGTATAAGAAAGGGAGCATGAATATCACCTATTTTGATAATAACTAAGCAGGTAATGGTATTTCACATCTGAAAAATCTTGCCGAGAAAACTGCAAGGACTTGTCCAGGCAGTTTCCAAGAATTGATCACGGCTGAATAGAAGAAAAGTAAAACATTTGTATACCTATACCTTATTGATTAAATAAAAATGAGTCACATAAAATCCACTAAACACATCACTTACAACAAAAAACAAGGAAATATGCTGATAAACCCAATTTATATACTACTATATATTCTTTATTTTTTAGAACAATTGACTTATTGGAACCTCTGAAATATTTAAGATTAATGTATTTCAAATTATTAGCATCTTTTAAAATTCCAAATATTTCTTTTTCTGAAAAAGTTAATACTTGGGTATGAATGAGAACAAGAATAGCTTGTGCTTATTGAAATGTGCTTATTGAAATTTCTGATTCCTATTAGACATGAATATCACCAGGGTTAATCTATTTCAGTTTCATAGAAATATTGCACCATCACCAAAAAGATCAAACATACTGATAATAAAAGTAACAACTTATTCAGGAAACTCTTTCTAGTCAATGTTATTGCAGAACATTGTATACTGAGTTCACACAAACCACATAGACAAAATATCTCAATCCTGCTGCCAGTTCATTAAAGCAATAACAATTAAGACTAAACAGCTTCATGAAAATATACTAAGATACAATATTTCAGCAAATTGACGGTGTCCAACATCAGGTTATCATAGTTTTTATTGTGAAATGTATTACCTTTGATTTTGATTTAAGCTTTTACTTTTCCATTTACTTTAGAATGGAATTGAAAAACAACCCAACCAAAATGACAGACATGTTTTAAAAATATTTTATCTTTTTCTCTATAGCGTGCAACATTGTCTTCCAAGTAAAATTTCAAGAGTTAGAATATGCTTTACCAGAAGTATTGCAATTCATATAAACAGATCTAATATTCAAAGATCAAGATCTAATATTCAAAGATCATTGAGTTAAAACAAAAGTATATGTACACTACTTCAGATTCTATAAACCCAAGCATAAACACGGTAATAAGGATTTTTTCAAATATATACCGTATTATGTGATATGTGAATACATATAAAATATTTTATTTTATTACCAGGTAATAAAAATTATCAGGTAATTTTTTTCATTAAAAAAAGGAATGTTAATGTAAAAAGCAATCTTAACATTATTTAAAAGCACTCAAAACCAATATTAAATCTTCATACCCAGTGTCTATAAAATTATGTCAAATAGCATAAAGTACAATCTAGAAGAGCTGTAGTAAGTTGAAAGCAGTTAAGTCTGTTATGACACAATTACTTCAGCCACAAGTAAGATTCCAGGGGAAAAGGTTTGGCTCTTACAATTTCTGTATTATAAATGTACAGGGCTGGATAACTCATTCACTGCCATGTGACAACCACCTCTCAAGATAGTTTCAGGCTTTAAAGAGAAATTAGCTTAATTCAAAAATAGTTATGATATTTCATAACCTATTGAAACACAATTATTTAAGCTTAAAGACAAATGGCCAGTTGTGTCCCTTCTTACCTCTATGTTTGAGACAAGAGCTCTATAACCCTGAACCTGTTCCACACACTGCTTTACATAGCCTCATACAAATCAAGGATATATAAAGTCCTCCATATCTTTATTGCATTCAGTGGTATTCTGGCCCATACCCAGCACATCACACACACACACACACACTCCAAAAATGTCCCTTCATATTTCCACTAATGCGTTAAGTGGAAAACACACACAGGTACACAGATTCTGCTCCAATTACCCTGAAACAAATATTCCGACCTCGTTTCGTATCATTTAAAGTACATTCATCAGATTGATGTTTTGCCACGCCATTCTGAAGTCCGCCTCGATAAAAGGGGACCGGGAAAGAAAAGGCTCCTTATGCTTTTCTAACCACCCACCCCATTCATGCATCCATCCGATAGGGAAGAGGTGAGACTTAAGTTCGCATCGAGCCATCTGAGCATGCGGTAAGAAACGAATCCCGGATTAACGGGGTCGATCAGCCACGAAATAAGGCTACGTACCCAGCTTTAAATAAAGATTGCCGCTATTGGCGGAAGACTCAAGCAAAGAAGCAGCGAGCAACCCCCCACCCACCCCCCAAGACGTATTTCAGGTACATCTGAGAAGGAGACCCTTGACCGCAGCCTCGCCTTTTTTTTTTCTCATCTTGGGGGGGAGGGGGGGCCAGCGGAGAAAAAACGCCAACCGGAAGCGCCCGCATGCCCCAATCTGAGGCCGCAGGACCGAGGGGAAGAAGGAGGGGGGGGTGCAGCTACTAACACTGATCTCCCCCTTCCCCCCCCTCCCTCGCCTTCCCGTTCTCATTAACCCAGCACGGGAGATGGTTGGCTGGCTGGCCGGCCGGCCAGCAGCAGACAAGGTGGGAGGCGTGACCCCTCTCCGCGTGGAATGACCGAGTGGGAATATCTCGCCTCGGCGAGCGGGGAAGCGGCGGGCAAGTGGAAGAAGGGGGCGGCGGCGGGAGGGAGGGAGGGAGAAGAGGGAGCACTGCAGAGAATACAGGACCGCAGCAGGCAGCAAACTCACCGCGTCTTCTTGCTGAGGGAATCCCGGCTCCTTGACCACGTCTCGGCGTTAACTACCAGCACCGCCACTCCCCCACTTTTTTTTTTTTACATCTTTCCACAGCCGCCACCCCCCACCGGTCCGCTCCTTTCCCTTTCTGAGTCTGGGGGGAAGCTCGCGCCCACCGGGTCCGTTGGGCTTGGAAGTTCGATCGCGCGCCCCGCGAGGGAGCCCCCACCCTTGGCGGACGGTTGTCTGCGAAAGTCCGGGGGGGTGGGGGGACGCTGAGACGGAGCAGCCGGAGGAGGAGGAGTGCGGGGGGGGGGCGAAAGAAGGGAAGGAGAAAGCGCGGACCTTCCTCGGCACAAAGCTTCACAATAGACACGGCGCGAGAGAGCGGCGCGCGCGTGTGTGTGTGTGTGTGTGTGTCGGCGCGAGTGTGCCGAAGGCGGGGCCTTCTTGGCCGGCTCCCGCACTCTCCCGGAACGGGGGTGGCGCGACCACTGAAGGGGAGAGGCCGGCGAAGGTGTTGTTCCCGCAGCCACCTGACCCGGCAAGTCCCTCACTGCGCGGCTCTTCGGGCTCGGGAGGAAAGGAGGCGGACGTTTGGAGCTTCTTTTCTGATGCCAATCACACACGCGCGCGCGCACCCCCGCGCACACGGTCGGGTGGTACAGGCTAGCTTTATTCTCCTTAAGGGGTTGAGAGCGAGGGGAGGCGGCGGCGGCAGGGTTTTATTGCGGCTTTCCCTAAACCGGCTTCTCGCAGCCAATTAGAAGAAAGAGGAGGAGGAGCTGGCGTTAGATCCAAAGGCAGTCGGACCGAGAAGACTTTGCAAGAGGGAGAACAGCGGTCCGGGAGAGCTACGTTAAGATACAGGTCGGCGCAGGCTAAGCGTTCGTGAGGCTTACCTATGCTTGGGAGTCTTGCTCCATTTTTCCATTGGAGCAAATGTTTGGTTAGAAAAGGAAAGCATTAAAACGGTGTAGTTTGAATGCTGCAGTCATTCTGTCATTATGCAATTGTGCTAGGAATATACAATACAGTGTCCAATTGCCGGTCAAACCGCACTGAACTCGGTAGGATTTGCATCTCGGTAATGGGTAAGATTGTACTGTGAAACTTCACAGGACTCCACTAATTGTGGAAGGAAGTCTGCGGTAATCCCCTAGCCTCGATTCACTTTCTAATATAGTCGGACAACGTGGCTTGCTGAGCATTCTGACACCGCTTTTAATAATTTAGTAGTATTGAATTTCTAGTACGGCTACAAATAATCTCAATAGTTGCCTATGTTTATTGAAATAAATGGTATCGGACCGAAAACCAACCATTTATAAGTACTCGGATACTTATATGTCCCACTGATTTATCCTGTAATTAATAATTATATATTCCATTATAATTCTGGAACCAACTGAGCCTAACAATGCTTAAGATTTATGCTCTGAATAAATTTATGCTCTGAACGAACATGTCCGTTTATTTTTATCCAAAATATGAAGCTTTTGGAACTCAATTCGTGCTTTCTGAATGATCACAAGAATGAACCAATGAATTCCTACAGTTATTGGATGCCATTCTTTGTACCAGATTTCAAAATGCACCCTAATGCAGTTATGTTAGGTCTGTTGCCAAAACGGAACCGACATTTTCAGCACGTAACTTGCAATTAACATTGCAAGAATTATTTGGTGGCATTTAGAAACATGGGAATTGAAGGCGAGAGGACATTGACGCCTATTTACATTGCTGCATTTCAGAACTGGGACCACTTAATAAAAAGACGCACTTTGTTTGCAAGTGAGGAATATCGATACGTTCTTGCCCTTTTATTTTGGAATAAAAGGGAAGGGGTCCATTATTGTTTTGGGATAAAAAGAAGAGCGAGATTTGGTTAGTTCTAAAGATGCCACAAATCTTTTTTTCCCTTTCATCCAATATATTAGTAGCTGTGGTGCTTAGTGTCTCCTGTTACGTGTATCTGGAGTAATCCCGAGAAAATTAATGCAAGGTAATGTGCATTAAAATTACGGTTTCCCACCGATAACTGTTTTAGAAGCAACAGTCTCAGATTGCGCTACACCCCTCCCTCCGCAACAATCGAAGGTATGCTGGGATTTGTGTACTGGTTGAAAGTCCTAATGCGCTGAACCTTAAAAAACGTAACGCTTCATGACTCCCGTCACAATTGTATTTGGACAGAAGGCTAAAAATAGATGCAAATTTTTTTTTGCGCTCCTAGATATGTTCAGTTCAGCTCAAACTGAGGAGAGTCCGGAGAGCAAGAGAATTGTTTTACGCAGCTGCCAGGACTCTTCAGGCTTTTCCCGCGCCCCGCCCCCCTGGCCGAGGAGGGCCACTTCCGTTCGGGTAAGATGTCGGCCGCCATCGCTGCCCTCGCGTCATACGGGGGCTCGGATTCCGAGTCCGACTCGGGCTCGGATGCTGAAGGAAGGCCCGGCCTTTCCGCTCAGGTCGCCGGGGCTGACGCTGTGCTTCACTTGGCGGCGCTGCCGCCCTCTGCGCCACAGGTGCTGCTGCCGGTAGTAGATTCGGCCCCAGCGGTGTCGGTCAAGGTAAGAGCTGGCCGGCGACGGCCGATATCCCCACCTAAAAGATCGGAGCTGTTCGGCTACGAGCCCCGCCGACTCGAGTAGAAAAGGCCAACCTTTTCCTGCCTTTGATGGGAGACTTGGCATTCCCAGCGCCTACCGATTTTCTTTGGTTGTGCCCCGGGGAAAACGACGCCGGGGGTGTTTTCGCGTGCAAGCTTCCTCCAGAAAGCGTGAGTGTAAATGTTATAGCGGCGCAACAGCGGAGAGTCCGTAGGGAAAGCTTATTCATCACTTTTTTGAGGCTTTGCTGGTCGTGGGAAAGGGGTGGCGCCCAGCCTTGCACGCTCAGAAATATGTGGGTGTTTAAAAACATTATACAGGTAGTCCTCGACTTACAACAGTCCACTTGGTGACCGTTCGAAGTTACAACAGCACTGAAAAAAGTGACTTATGACCATTTTTCACTCTTACGACTGTTGCAGCATCCCCACGGTCACGTGATTTACATTTGGATGCTTGACAACTGACTCACATTTATGACGGTTGCAGCGTCCCTGGGTCATGTGATCGCCTTCCGCAACCTTCTGACAAGCAAAGACAATGGGGAAACCAGATTCACTTAACAACCATGTTAGTAATTTAACAATGGGATTCACTTAACAGATGTGGCAAGAAAAGTCGTAAAATGGGGCAAAACTCACTTAACAAATTTCTCACTTAGCAGCATAAAATTTTGGGCTCAATTGTGTCATAACTTGAGGACTACCTGTAGTTTTAGCTTCAGCAATCACTGGGAAGGGAGGGAGGGTAAATTTAACTTTACAGACCAGCACTGATCTTCACGATCTGTTTCTTTCATGTCTTTGTGTCTGAGGCATAGCATTGCAAATGAAATCAAAGAGTTCTTTTGAGTTATGGAACAAGATCTGTTTCTTCTGTATATTCTCCAAAGGGGTATCTTCTCTCTTATCACGTGATGTTACTTTGTTGATAACTAGGACTGAAGGCTATTGGAAAAACTTAACTGTATAGAGTCACAATAACTTACTTTGTAAAGATCAGTTGTGAAGACATTGACAAAAGAGTGTGCATGCTAATTATTAAACAGATCAGTAACTTTTTGCGTCAGTTGTATTACTGGCATGAAGCTCTCCACATAATCTATATACCAGTAAAACGCTTGTGTCTGTTTGATTTTTTTTGTAACATTTAGTTGGACAAAATGATGCATAATAGAGCAACAGTTTTTGAACCAATGTACATCAAATAGGGCTAACTTAAAGAATGCATCCAAATTCCACGACCCATGGCTCCTGTGAGATTGGAATTTGGCAAAGTTGTGGCCGCTTCATTGTTCCCCTGTTATTGTAGTCAGCTTTAGTCCCCTGATCATCATTTCTAACCCTCCATGACAGTTTCCTACAAGGAAAGTCTATGGGGAAATTGGAAAGAAGTTAGAAGTCACTTCCACTGCTTTTTTGCCTAACCTTGGCCATTCTGTTTCTCAGTTTACAGTTGCAAGAAAAAGTATGTGAACCCCTTGGGATTACATGGAGTTCTGCATGAATTGGTCATAAAATGTGCTCTGAACATCAGCTAAGTCACAACAATAGAAAAACACAGTCTGCTTAAAATAATACTACACAAACATTAGATGTTGCCATGGTTTAATTGAACATAACATGTAAACATTCACAGTGCAGGGAGGAAAAAGTATGTGAGCCCCTAGCCTAATGACTTCTCCAAGAGCTAATTGGAGCCAGGAGCGAGCCAACCTTGACTCCAATCAGTGTGATGATATTGGATGTGTTGCTGACAGCTGTCCTGCCCTTTAAAAACACACACCTGGTTTGGGTTTACTGGTTTCAAGAAGCACTGTCTGATGTGAACCATGCCTCGCAGAAAAGAG